>CAJVSB020000127.1:0-82731 GCA_911865555.2 Thlaspi arvense
TCTATCTTATCTAGCTCTAACTAAAGCTGTACATGTGTACCTAACTAGCCCATGCAACATAACATCATAGACAAACTGTAAACTTGTGGTAGTAGAATCTAAACCTAGTAGCCATTCAGCAATAACCAATATAATAGTAATTCATTGTTTACCCAAAACATAAATACTTCGTGACTATCACAACCCTATATCCATTCTACAATTTGTCAACCTCTCTCAAAATAAACTAAATATAGTAGCACTACAAATTTATGAGACTGACTAACCTATTCTGATGTGGAAAATGCTAAGACCAGTGTAGTCCAAAATGAACTGCTAAAATCTGCAAGGGGAAATAAGTAATGAGACTAACGTCCCAATGAATAGCATGCAAACTAAACTTAATACAAAAGAGATGGGTTTTCTATTTATAACATTTCCAGAAAATTTTATAAAGTATCACAAACTACTAAGATTACTAAAAATCATAAAGAAGGAAAAACATATAGTTTTTGTCAATTTGCAAAGTCAAGATCTATATTAAATCATGAAGCATAAAAAATTGAAAAAACATAAACATCACTGAATAACATATATATTTATAGCTCTGGCTTGATGTGCACAATAAGATAATGTTTGGAGGGTAATACGCATAAAAATAGAAAATTTGGGACATGGTTTGGCCCTTGTTAAGGCAAACGACATCAAAACATTCTAGGCACTATATGCCATGTAGCTGACACCATGGGTCATAGTCATCTCAAGGCCAACTAACATAGCTTTATGGCGTCTGGGCCCTCACTGGGGCATGTATAATCTGAATCTATAGAACTGCCACCTATCTCAAGTGATTGCCTGACATTTTATAATCGTAGCATAGAAAACATAGAAAGTATCATAAAAAGCATATACATGAAAGTAGAAAATAGCTTTCTATTTCCAAGTTTTTCATTCATAAAACATAAACATTGAGAACACTTTATAGTGGTTCATAGAAAACACGTTTGCTAAAAATACTAAGTTTAGAAAGAGTGCCACTCACCATATGTATATTCTCCTTTGGCTCTTTGGGGTGTAGTTGATCAAGGTCGTGCTCAAGTCCTTTGTCTACTCCTATATGAAAGGAACATGCTTATGCCAATATCATACCATTGATACATGATGCAAATGTATTTGCATGACCTAGTCATTAATGACCTAGTCATTAATTCTTTTTTTCCCCTCTAATATTAAAATTATGTTTCGTTTTAACTATTTCCTCAAGAATCACCTTCCACCCCTTTCTTAGCCTTGGTCATGCTAAATTTTCAACTCTCTTAAGTATCCCTTAGAAGGCTTAAAACCATCCCTCAAATCACATAAGTTGATAGAATTTTAATATTTACATAGGAGACTTAGTGATAAGTTTGGTTTACTCTAAATCCTTACTTCTTCCTAGCTTGCTGTCCACTTTTGGTCCCCTCTTTGGTCCTCAACTCAGCCCTGTTTTGGCCTTCTAGAAGATTAAAATTTCTTCAAAACCATTCCTCTAAATGACAATTGTTTGCATACATGATTTTTCACATACGCAATTTTACATCTTTAATTAGGTATAGCCATGATTAGAGCCAAATTTAAATCCTTTCTCCTAGCTTTCCTTTTTAAATGAGCATAACCACCTTATATATCATTTATTAGTCTTGAGTTGAACCTGTTTTTAGCCTCCAAAAGTTTCAACTAAAGTGTATAAGGGTGCAAAAATTTCTAATTTCCATAAACTCTCCCTAAATTTTCAAGTTTAAGCTTGTTTCCCCTTAAGTTTAGCCTACAATTTAATCTTCTTTGATCGCCAACTCCTAATTATATTTGATCATCTCTTAATCCATTTGCTCACCCTAACCTAGCTTATTTCAGCTGTCACAAACTTCGGCCATGGTCTTCCCTTGCTGCAATTTTGGTTAACCCTTCACTAGTTTCACCTTTCTTCTTAGTTCTTGTTTCCTTTCCTAACTTCAAACCTCCCATGCCCTTCTTCTCGTGAGAGCCAAACCTTCTCTTCTATTTTAGCTCCCTTGATTCACCCAAATTCTTACAAAAACCCATAGAAAGATTCTACTTTTCAAGGAAGACAAAACCCTAGACCTAGTTCATTAATTCACCAAATTTTCCTTTGATTGCTTCCTAATTTATTTTTTCATCTACCCTTGGTCCTCGTCTTTCTTATGAAGCCTTCATTTCGTGCCTTCTTTTAGGACTATATGGTTCCTCTAAAATCATTTTCCAGGCCTTCTATTTCAATTTGTAAACTTCAGCATACATACATCTTTTAGGTTGGTTGGGTATAACTTGTTCTTGGACTAAATTTTTGTCTCTTTCTAATTTTCCTCCCTAAGTGGGTTTAATCATCTTTTAAACCATTCATTAATCTTGGATTAGGGCTTAGTTCAACCTTCTAAAAATCTTTGCTAGTTAGGTGAAGTTGCAGAAATTTTTGCTCTCACCGAAACCTCCCTCTACTACAAGCTTAAGCTTTGCTCTTCCACATACTTTGCATCTATCTTTTTTTCTTCTACCCATTCAACTTTCTCTCCTCTGTCTCATCTTTGTTTCCAGCCCCTTTAACTTCACCAAAAACCTCACAAAACTCCATAAAAATACTCTGAACTTGTAAGAAAACAAAACCCTAAACTAGTATCAATCAAAACACAACTTTGTTTTTAAAAATTTTTCCTTTAAGGATTCGGCTCCCCACTCTTTTCAGCATGTTTGGCAGCTTAAAAATTGAGTCTAAGTGAATTAAATGAAAGAGCAATATGGTATCTAGCACAATTTCATAAGAAAATGCAAGAAAAATACATAAAAGTAAGAATTTTTGGAAATTTTTCTTACCTTTGCTCTCTTTCTGTTCAACCTTTTCTTTCCTCTTCCTTTTCTCTTTACCTTCTCTTTCTCTTCCTTTCTTTCCCAGCTACCCCACACAGCAACCAGAAGCTTCAAGGGGGCGTTTTTTATGCACCCCCTTTAGGTCGACAATGAGTGGGGCTCACATAACCCCCACGTGAAATGACTATAACACCCCTCTCTTAACTTTAACTTTCTTTCTTGTCTCTTAAGCTTCTAATTCCATTCTACCCTAGACAACTAGTCTAGTGTTTTTCTAGTCCTCTTAAACTTAAGGTTTAGATTAGGTTAGATTATTAATTAATTATTTCTAATTTTATTTAGGTAAGTTTTATAATTATTATTAGAGCTATTTATTTTATAATTTAAGTTTCTCTTTCTAAATTATCACTTCCCTTTCTATTTCAATTTTTCTATCACGTAATTCTCATATCTTAAGAACTCCCAATGCTTTCTTAATTGAACAAGAAAAATAAAAGAATTTTCTTTAAGTTTAAATTATTCTTAATATGCAAATATGACTATATTATATGCAAGTCATATAATGATGCTATGTAAAGGCTAGGCATGCTAAATTTGGTTTGTGATATCACATTTTTTGTTAGAGATATTAATTTCAAAAATATAAAAAATTTTAACTTTTCTGATGAACATTATCTGTCAAAAATATTAATTGTAAGTATTTAAAACATTTTAGCTTTTTTGACGAATATTTTTTGTCAAAATATTAATTTTAAATGTTTAAAAATTTTAACTTTTTCAACAGATTTCTTGATAGAAATTTCCATAGAAAATATTAATTTAAAATTTTAAAAATTTAGATTTTTTGATAGAAAGTTTTTGTCATAAATTTTTGCTAGAAATATTAATTTGAAATATTTGAAAATGTTTAGCTTTCTCAATGGACATTTTTGTCAAAAATATTAATTTTAAATATTTAAAAAATTTTAGCTTTTTTGAGGGACACTTTTTGCCAAAAATATTAATTATAAATATTTGAAAAAATTTAGCTTTTTTGACAAATTTTTTGTCAAAAATATTAATTTGAGTATTCAAAAAAGTTTTGCTTTTTTGACAGACATTTTTCATTGAAAATTTTTGTAAAAAATATTAATTTTAAATATTTAAAAAAATTTAACTTTTTTTATGAACATTTTCCTTTGGAAGTTTTCGTTGGAAATATTAATTTTAAATATTTAAAAAAATTTAACTTTTTCAATGGATATTTTCTGTTCAAAAGTTTTGAAAATAATTTTAAAATAAATTTCTAACAAATATTTGTCCACTGGAATTTTTTTTAACATTAAAAAATTTGATATTCATTTTCTAACATGTTACTCCATCGGAAACTTTTTTTTTTTTTTGAGTCCTTCTTTTCTGCCAGGTTATCCATTAGAAAAGTTTTCGACAGACTATTTGACAGAAAAACTGTTGGATATGAATCAAGTTTTACATCCGTTAGAAATTGGGTAATTTCTTGCAGCGATTCTTCAGCATTATTGTATTTATAATTCTCTCCAAAACACTGCATTTCTTGCAAACACAAATTTCCATCTAGGTCCAGGCAATCCATAATATTTTCAAAATGACCCTAGTATTTATTAATTTTTTTTTCAAATACACCTTCAATATTCTAATTAGAAAAAGCATAACTTTATTTTCTTTCAATTATATCTCTATCATCTAATTTGCACAAGGACTGCAAACATTTTGACTTATTTTTAAGTATTTCCTTGTCTTTTTATTATCGAATTCACCCTAAAATAGTTTTAGTTTTATTCAATTACACCCACTCTTTTTATTCACACCATTGCCTTGACTTAATTACTTGACTTTCTTTCATATTCATCCTTCATTTCCTAGAAATTTACGTACATACATCATCCTTGCTGGAGAGAACTTCACATTATATTCTATTCCCTGATTTTCAAGATAAAAAACTTTAAAAACTATTAAAAACAAAAAATATAATTAAGAATGAGATATAAAAATTAAGTGATTTGAGATAATCAACTTAAAATTACAGGAAATAATAATTATAGTAATGAATATGTATGATATAAGTATATTTTTAGACAACTATACATATGATTAGAATAAAATTTTTTATCTTTATTTATAATTATTCTAATCTCTCACTTCTAAGAATAAAATATAAATATATTTAACTTAATATTACTTTTAACACTCACCTCAAGATAAGCACAAAACATTATATAATACTTATCTTTGAATCAAACTCCCACCAACGAAAGCAAGTTTTTTTTTTTTTTTTTTTCTTTTGATGAGATTTTGTTTCATTTTATATATGTTTTGTCAAATTAGCAAAGTGTGAACCACATAGGGTGTTATTAACTTGATTATATTGAAATTTTGTTCTATTTTATTTCATTTTACATTGTCTATGAATTTAATATATTAATGTACCATTTATTAGAAACAAATAAAATTATAATAGAATGAGAAATATAAATAAAAAATATTCCTGCAAGAACTTCAAATGCCCGCAAGGATTGAAAGTGAGGGAAAACTTGCAAACATAAAAAATTTCCCCAGTTTGAACTTCCGGATTCGGGGATCGTGTTCCAGAGTACAAGGACGGGTTTAGCTTCTGGATTGGAGGACGATTGAAATGGGTGGATTATTGGGTCATTACCCATCCGAGTGAAGCCGAGAGGTCCATTGTTGGAAAATTCCTATACGAGGAGACAAGTAGCATACAGACAACCTGTGGCTGACCTATGATGCCATCAGACTGGGAAAAAAGTTATTGAACCACAAAATTGATAATTAAAATTCTTGTTATTATTTTATTTTTTGAGTGGGGACTAAATTATATGTAATAAATAAAATTTTTTCTATGAGAAGACAAGCCATTAAATGCACAAAAGGAGGTTAAATAATTTAACATGATTACTTTTTTCTTAAATCCTTAAAAAATAAATGTATCATTTGATGGGGGTATTTGGTTAACTTAGATTTGAGAATCCCATTTTGAGTGTTTGAATAGAAAATTTAAAAAATTAGATTTGAATTCTAGGAAATTTGATGAGATTTCACTTAATATGTTGAAATCTCTAGAAATTCTATCAAAATTTGTAAGATTTCGTATGATTTGGATTTGAAAAAATTTAAAGTTATTTTTTTAACCCAACCTTTTTCAATTAGAATTCTTTCTCAGCTCAATTTTAAAGAATACGTTAAATATTTAAAATGTATAATCTTTTTTTACTCTCTTATGTAATTAAATAATAAAATTTATTGACTTCTTTTAACTTATATTTTTTAAACATAGTTTTTGAAATTAATTTTATTAAATGAGTCATTTATAATAAATTCAAGACCTCGTGTTATGTATAGTTTTATGTGTGCGGGTGTGTATAAATAAAGCAAATCCACGATAATGTCATGGGTAGCAATTGATTGAAATGAATTTTTGAAATAGAGGATTACCATAGAATGTTTAATTTGATTAAAAAAAGTCAACCAAATTCTTTTATCAAGAAATTAGAATTTGTTTTTTTGGAAGTTTGGCTCCCATTTCAAGAATTTTTATAATAATTTTAAATTTAAAGTTTTGAAAAAATTAATTTTTATTAAAATTAAAATTTAAAATAGATGGTCTATTTATACCAACATAAAAATTTTAAATTAAATAAATTTTAATACCAAATACCTCATAGTAAGTCTGTCCTAATAATTTGTTTCTCCGTTTATTATATTTGTTAAAGAATGGTAGTTAAATTTTTGCAAAGCATTTTAAATTCTATAATTTTACAACTATTGTAAATTTTATTATTCTTATTAAGGAAATAATTTTCTTTGTTAGAAAATAATAAGATCAATTTACTTGTTATAAAATAATATAACTAATTTTTCTACAATCTATTAAGAAAGAAGGTATAGTAGCAAAAATCTTGTTTCTAATTTTAAATTACATTTCTTTCTAAACATTAAATGTATTTTGTAGATACCGAATTTTATTTTTTGCAAATAATAAAATAAAATTTGGATTTGAAATTCATAGAAATTCAAATCTAAATTTCATTTCATTTTTTTTCCTGCTGAACATGGAAATAAAAGACGTGTTATTTTTATTTGATTATCCATAAATCACAACCATTAGCATTTTATGCAAAGCCCTTTCTCTCTCTCAGTTTTTTTTTTTTTTTTTTTTTTTTTTTAAGTGGGCGGCGGGAGGGGGAAGGGGTTGTAAGATTGCAATTGGCATTCTTTGATTTACGTTATGTTTGGAACTTAGAGGAAATTTTGAACATAAAAGGGAAAATAAAAAATAATTATAAAATTTTTACAAGTCCTCTTTACAATATTTGAATTTTTTTTATATTTATAATATTTATTTTCAAAATAAATCCGTTTACTTTTCCTCTCATTTCCCTAATGCATCAAAGCCCAATTAGTGATTTAATTCCTCAATTTATTTAAAATTTGTTTGATTTTCCTTTGAGGTTTTCTTTTATTCCAAGTTCTGAGAGATCTACGAACTAGAATATTAGATAAGCAGAGCAACAAACAATGGGTTATCTTTAAATTTGAGAAAGATTTAGATGTATCTAGGGACAAAATCGCGAACTATAATTTAAAGGACCTAATCCTTTGAAATTGGCACGGAAACAGAGGTAACTATTAATCATAAATTCCTAATTGTTCATTTATTGAAGAATGGCCTACGCCATCCCATTCGATTCACACTCATAAAACATTTGTTTATTATTTTTTAGCATAAAAAAATGATATATCAATTAATTTATAAGGGTTTGTTGGAGAGTAGGTTTATGAAAATTGTATTCGGGAAAAGTCGTTTTGGAAAAAGTGAGTTTGAAGAAAAAAGAATTGATGTAGATAAATTATATTTGGGAAGTTTAAATTTTATTTCATTAGTGAAAATGAGAAAAAATAATAAATATTTAATTTATTCAAAAAAAATCAATTCCTGAACATAGTTTGAATACATTGTATTTACATTTAACAAAAAAAAAAAAAAAAAACGACAAGACGGATTTACATGAACTCTGATTGCGGAAGCTATCTAAATAATATTGAATAAAGCGGATAATGTGATAAGGCCGGATAACTGACGTAATGATTAAATTTGATTTCCAAATTAAATATATATAAGGTGAGTTTTTGTATCTCTACTTGATCCAAATTTTTTTTTTTTTTTAAATCTCAGCTCTATTTGATTTTTACAAGAGGTGCGTGTGATTCTTCAAGAGACTCAATTCTCTTTAATTTTTTATAATTCACATGACTTAAAAGATTGCACCAGCGAATTCGGATTCGTCTTCACAAACTTCATTAATCAGAAACCTTATGAGGTACATCTTCTTGCCATATCTATTTTAGTTAAATGCATAATATGCATAAGTTGTGTTTTTTTATGCCATGATAATAAAAAATTAAGAACCAAAATAAAGAATAGTATTTTGAAGCTGGTCCAGAAGACTAACACTGGCCGCATGTAGCAGATAACTGGCCTTATAATTTTAAGGACCTGAACCCCTGAATTTAGTACGGAAACAGAAGTAAATATTAATTTTACATTCTTCATTGGCCTACGCTATTTCATATAATTCAGAGTCTTAAAATTAACTTAATAACATTTGTTTATCATTTTTCGGCATTAGAAAAAAGGAATTTCCAATTAATTTATAAGGGTTTGTTCGAGAATAGGTTTATGAAAATTGTGTGAAAAAAGTTTAAAAAAGTGAATTTCAAGAAAACGTGTTTGAAAAAAAAAAAGAGATTTAGATAAAATATGTTTGGGATGGATGAGTTTAAATTTTATTTTTATTAGTGAAAATGAGAAAAAATAAAAATATTTATTTTATTAAAAAAATTATTCTTGAAGATAATTTGAATATGATATATTTACATTAAATTAAAAAAAGAAAATTGGCCGCAAGAGGGATCCACATAGGCCCTTAGCGGAAGTTATCTAAATAATACTCCAACTGGGATAATGGTTATCCTTTCAAGTGCTAGCTATTCAGAAGTATTGTTGAATTATTTGGGTAGTGGAGGAAAAAAATTAGATTTGATTTTCGAAATCAAGTACAAGCTGCGAGTTTTTATCTCTATTTAATCAAGAACTTCTTCTCTTTTCAAGTCTTCGGTCTTCTTTGTTTTTCCAAGAGGTGTGAGTCATTCGCCAACTGTTCTGATCAAATTAGCTTTGATAGAAAAATCGCTTCTTAAGTTGAGAAAATAGTATTTTTTTTTTTTAGTTACTACCGCCATTAAAATTTATTTGTCATGAATATTAGAGGGAGAATGTCTGGTTTCTCTTGAATTATTTTAAGTGCATGTGACTAAGAGGTTGCGACTGCGAATTCGGATTCGTCTTTCCGTCTTCATCAACAGGAAGCATTGAAAGGTACATGTTTTTTTAATATCTATTTTGGTTAATGCATAACAAGTCTAGGATGCATGACATGAGAAGTTATATGGCACAATACGATTTTGTAAACAATTTTAAAATTTCACGGCACAAACAATTTTAGGGATGCAAATCCAACACTAACGTGTTATGTACAAGTTACAAATAACATAAATTTTGAGATTAAAAAAATTAAATGAGAAGTAAATGATGGAAGTCTTACCAATTTACTTTGAGTTAAAGTGTGATTAACATAAAAATATATATTTAATTATTTCTTCTGCACCAATTGCACTTAAATCATCTTTTTAACGGAGAGTGAATGAATGAGAAATGTAATAACAGGGTTATGCATGGTAAAAATCGTCGGGTCGTCAGCAACCCGAGTGAAGCCGAGAGGTTCATCGTAAGAAAATTCCTTTGCAGAGACCACCAGGGTGCCGTGAAGCCTTGGTCTGTAGTGTGCCACATGACAAGCTGTGGATGTCCGATGATGCCATCAGACTTGAAAAAAATTATTGAACACAAAAATTGATAATTATAATTCTTGTTATTGTTTTATATTTTTAAATAAATTTGTTATTGTTATTTTAAATTTTTTTTTTCTATGAGCATACAAGACATTAAATTCTCACAAAATGAAGGCATCATAACTTGAAAAAGACGTATTATTTTTATTTGAGTATCCATAAATCACAACCATTAGCATTCTATGCAAATTCCTTTATCTCTTCTCGTCCTTTTTTTTTTTTTTTTTTTTGGAATTTGTAACTCTTACACAACTTAGAGATTGCAGTTGCGAATTCGGAATGATGCTCACAACGTCATCAACCAAAAGCGCTAAAAGGTGCATCTTCTTTGAATATACATTTTGGTTAATGCATAATAGGCACAGTATACTCAAAAAGATATGTACAATTTCTAACAATAAAAGCTTCAAAAGGGCCAGGAAGCTTATCTTTGTCGCGCTACTCTTCACAATATTCACCGCTTTGGTGGTAGAAAGTCTAGAAGATGCCTCATTCCTCGACAAACAAGGCAATGAAAGGTTAGTGGTAAGAAGGGTGTTTTTGAATAGACACCATCATCACCACAAACGCCAGCACAAGACTCAAAAAAAGGGCAGGGGCAGTGGCGGGGACAGAGCATTGTTGTGGCCCAAGATGGGACGGGGAATTACTACACTGTCAAGGAGGCTCTAAATGCTTCGGAGTGGAGGGTGGATGCTAATGAAAGGTTTGTTATTCACGTCAAGAAAGGGGTTTACTATGAGTCCCTCGTTGTTAATGAGAGAATGAAGAACGTGGAGCTCAGGGGCGACGGTATGGGGATCACTATCATCTCCAGCCACCGTAGTGTCGGCAACCACGATGGAAACTTGATCCAAGTTGGTACAATTGGTATATCCCCACATTCTTTTCAAGATCACATGTTTCTTTTTTCCTTGCTATGTTATATGTTGAATTTGAACAATAAATTCTGTCTCTTTTGGTATTAATTGTTTGGTTTAACTCAATATATAAAGTACAACAGAGCTCCCAACCCAAAAATGTCATGGATGGAGTCACTAAAACGTTTTCTTTTTCTTTTTTCCCCCCTTTTCTTGAAGTCTATCCCTTTTATATGGATCGGTGATGCCTGTTAGTGTCATATTTTGAGAACTTTGGTGTAGGCCAGCGGTTAATTTTTTATTTTATATTTTTAAAAAAATATCAAATTTTTCAAAAATTTGGCTATTTGATTGGACAAACCACATTTATTTGATAGTAAAATATATTTTTTAAAGTTACAATTAAGTTACCTCGTATAATAAAGTTATCAAAACTAGATTAACCTTCTTCATATTGAACTTGGCAGTGATATCTGGCGACGGATTCGTGGCTCGAGACATCACATTCGAGAACACCGCTGGGGTCAATAGTGGACAGGCCCCTGCTGCCATTGTAAATGCCAACCATGCAGCCTTCTATCGTTGTGGCTTCAAGGGGTACCAAGACACCCTTTACGCCCAACTCGGTCTACAGTTCTACAAAGAATGTCACATCTATGGCACCGTCGACTTTATTTGCGGTGACGCCACTGCTGTCTTCCAAAATTCCAGAATATATGCGCGTAAACGCTCATTAATTGCCAATGAGATCGTGATTGCCGCATCCCAGCGAAACAACGAGACATCCATGACTGGGTTTGTTTTCCAACGTTGCCAACTTGTTCCGGACGCTGACCTAGAACCTGTCATCAACTCTTATTTGATTTACTTAGGGAGGCCATGGGGACATTTTTCCCGAACGGTGTATATGCAGAATGAATTTGATATTCCGGTGGCGGCTGATGGGTGGTTGGAGTGGGAGGATAGGCCAGGCGACACGCATTACGTCGAGTATAGGGAGTATGATAACAGGGGAATTGGTGCTTCGACAGATCAGAGGGTGACATGGAATGGTTATCAGGTCATATTCGACCCAATTGAGGCGGAGAAGTACACCGTGGCAAGGTTCCTATATGCTGACACGTGGCTACCAGCCCTTGGCGTGCCTTATACTCCTGGTCTCTAGGCTATATTTTCCAGTAGTAGCCTCTCTTAACCAGTTCTTTATCTGGTTTAATTTTGCTTTCAGTGAATGAACTCTATAAACTTCTGTGTATGTATTTAGATTTGTGTGTGTGTGTGTGTGGGGGTGGGGGGGGGGGGGCGTCTCTTTTTCTTTACTTAAATTGCTTAAAATAGCCATTACTTTTATTTGCTTGTGTGTGTGTGTGTGTGTGTTTAGTTATAAAATTCTCTATCTTTGTTACATTTCCCTCAAATTATTATCGGAATTTCTTAATTATTATCTTATATATATATATATATATATAAGAATTTTAAATGCTGGGATGAATGTGAATAAGGAAGAAAGCCTGATAGCATTATAGAGCTTAGAGTTGAGGCTTACGAGGGATATAATGTTGGTTTTACCAGGTTAATACGCAATCGAAAGCACAAGTTCATTGAGCTAAATAGATATTAAGGAAGAAAAAGAAAAAAAAAGATGCCAAGCAATTCTATTGGTTGGGCTCTAGTCTTGGGCAGTCATAGACCAACAAGTCTTATATAGACTTCTGTTGGGCCTTCCCATGAAGTGGGCAAGACAAACATCAGCCTAGTTCAATGTGGCCGTAATTTAGTTGCTGTCAGACTAGGGGACCCGTTCGGTTTCCATGAGAAGAGAAAGTGGGATAGATTAAGTTAGGATAAAATAATCCTACCTATACAGTAATTTGAATTTTTATCCCATTTTGGTATAATTTATCTTCAACTCGGATAGAAAACTAGATAAAAAATCAAATTACCAAATTACCCTTGTACATGCCGCGCGGTTGTAGTCAGGAAGGGCAATCGAGAAGGGCAATTGGGAGACACAATCGGGAGAGACAATTAGGAAGGGCGAACTTGTGAAGGGGGAACTTAGGAGACACAATTGGAGGGTGACCAAGAGACGATCGAGATAGACGATTGAGAAGGGCAAACTCGAGAAGGGGGAGACGTGATCGGAGGGTGATCAGGAAAGGCGACCAGGAAACACGATCGAGAGAGATGATTGGGAAGGGTGAACTCGGGAGACACGATTAGGCGAGGCGATCAAGAGGATTCGGGTAGCGATCGAGAAGGGGGTTTTTGCATATCTACGACTGGCAAAAAGGAGCTTGGGTCTAAGAAGGGGGAACTCAGGAATGGCGACCGGGAAGGGGGTTCTCGCAAATTTGTGATCGGCGAAGGGGAGCTCAGGTCTAAGAAAGGGGAGCTTGAGTCATTATAACGGGGGCAATGTTGTCATAAAAAAATTGGAGAATACTGTTCAAGTGAGAGAAATTTTATCTCACCTATTTAATGGGATAAACTTATCCCACTTGAGATGGATAAGGGGTGATAAAATCTACTACCCGAATGTTTTATCTCACTTTTTGCTCCCAACAAACTCTTTCGAAATTTACTTTGCTTGGTGGGTTTTTTTATGTTTCATCTTGTGTTGATATTTTAGCCTTTGACTATTGGTTCTCTCGTATTGTAGCACTTCATATGAATTCTTTTTACCTCAAATTCTTGAGTAAAAGATAAGAGAGAGAGCCTTAGTTAAGTAAAGAATAAAGGAACAATCTTGCTTGTTTTCATTTTGACAATTTTGGTCCATTCACTTGAGTTAGCAAGGTCAACTTGGGTTTCTTGATTGCCCAGATTTTCAAATATCTTTACCACCCTTGGGGTTTCCTTCTCTTGGTGGCTTCAACTCCTAGTTCTTCACAAGCGTACTCCCACAATTTTTGGTTGTTTCTCAAGTAACAGTTTTTTCCCTTACATGGTAAGTTTGATGTTTATTTGGAGTATTTGGGTTTTGATTTCTTCTTTTTTCTTTTTGAGAATATGGACAATATCTTATTAATGGTGACCAAGTTTTTAAGTTTTTATGTTTCTTTTTTTTTTTTTAATGTGATTGTTGTTTTCTTCTAATGTGTATGTTAGTCTTCTTAGCTTCTGTTGGGTGAGATAGCTAGCAATTAAGTTTCGTTTCTTGTCTCCAGTTTGGGTAATCTTTATGAATGTAACAAAAGCATTAGGAAATTTAGTACACTAATCCTACTTTGAGGATTGACAATTATTCTTTGGCAACCACATGTTCGTATTTTGTTCCTTAATCTTTTATGGTTGCCATAAAGGCTCTTTTCACATACTCTGTTAGCTTGGTGGTTCTTAGACAAGTTATATTTTCATTTCAGTTGCTTATGATTACGTATAGAAATAGGATTAAATTTTATCTTGAAATCCCTGCTTGTATTTATCAAATGATCTAGGATTCTTGTTGATGAGTTTGAAATATTTTTTTCCCTTGAAAGGGAGGTTGTGGGCTTTTATTGGCTTTCAGGAATCATTTTCCAGAAGTTGGTTACTGTTCGAAGTTGAGAACATGGGTAGTTCTCTGTCTTTGATCTACTTTTTTTTAGTGGTTACATTTTATGTTTAAATAGAAAACTCCTAGAATTTGGGGTTCATTTGTAAGTTACCTGTGATGGTGCTTAAGGTTGTTTTGAATATGTGATTTGAAGAGAAAATAACATAAAGTAGGGAAAAGAATAGAAGCCAAACACTGTCACCCAAATATGTTGGATTGCATTTAGAGAGAATGGAGAACGGGGTGAAGATGGACTCTGTTACACCTCCTTCTTAGATCAATGGACTCGGATACCCAAGTCATGCCTAGTTTTAGAAACTGATCTACTTCATCTCACAAATTCATTTAGTTTCTTTTCTCATTTTCCATTTTATTTATGAGCCCAATTGATGGTTTGGGTCTTTTCAGCTAACGAAAAGATTAAATTTTCTCCTTTCAGGTACTCTTCTGCAGAGAAAAAAAGAAACATAGAAATCCTAAAAACTAGTTGATATGGAGTTTTGAAAATAGAATAGCAGATTATATTCATGTGTATGTAGTTACAGTTATAGTGACAAAAATCCCAATTGATCTACAACCTCAAGTTACTTGTTTATATTTGAGACAGCTAGTTGACATGCTTCTCAAAGAAAACCAGTATCTCATTATTCTAATTTTGCCTTAAATTTCCTTCGATGCGCAAAAGATCTTTTGATATAGTGAAATGGCAGAATGGTATCCATGTAGTTAGTTATCATTGGAAAACATATTAGCTAACCAGTTAACCTTGCATATATACTTGTTAAAAACATATCCATGTAGTCAGTACTAAAGTGGAATTTAATTTTTATTGACTGGCTGGGTTTGGCATTCGATATATATGTATATTTATTTTTTTCTCATGCTGTCATACACTTGCATATACCTGCTGAATGCCATCGAGACTTGCATGTACTTATTTGTTTGTATAGTTGTGCATTTTCTAAGTTGTTTTTTTTTGTCCTATTTAGGTTAATTGAAAATGGGTATTTAGGTCTAAAAAATGGGATATTGGACCAGTCAGCTGTCCTGCTTTCACACCATGGCTATTTGACTTGCATGAATTGCAAGGTAATATGGAAATTTTTAATTTACAAGGAGAATTATTTTCCTTTAATCCTTGCATCTTTCATGTTCATATAGCTTGAATTCATAAACAACTTTATGTCAAATGACATCCTTTTCATCTTTAATTTTGCTATTTTGGTTGGCCTTGTACAACTTTCACATTCAAGTACAATGGCATGTGCATTTTTTGGTGATTATATTGATGGAGGTGATGAGCTTAGAAATAAAATGATGGCTTGTGCATCTGTTCTAATATATGTATGTGTCTAAATGTCTTACAAATTTGAAAATAGAAGAAATATTTTGCTGCCTATTAGCATGGGAAAGCAAAGCCGTGGTACCAAATGCTCCTTAGCGAGAACTTAGGAGCGTCAAATATAGCTTTGTGTAAAATTGTCTTCATAAATTTCTACTGAGATGCACCATTCCTTCATCAGCTTTTCACATTTTGTGAATAGCAACGAAATTGAGGATATTGTGATATTCATGTTGAGATAATTTATTAAATACATGTACAATTTATTGTTAGTTAGAAGATGATTCCTGGTAACACCAATTGTTTGAAGTTTTCATATTGAGTTTTTACATCAAATGACATAAAAAGAACATGTATAATAGAATAGTTAGTGAGAGTGAATATGACCTCTATATATATTTATAATTAGTTTTAAAAATATTTTAATATTGAGTACCCTCAAAAACCAACTTGAAGTAAAATATAACTTCTCTTTAGTTCTTTTCTATTTTTCCTATAGAACTTATGATATTCAAGTTAACAATAACATCACATATTGTTGAAATCTATTGCTTACTTCTAAGCCAAAAACTTGAGCTACTAATTAGGCACAACACTTATTAGTTAACTTGGCCAGCCTAGGCAGAGTTTGATTTGATTGGGTTGAACACCTACCAACACACCTCTCCTCCTAGACTAAGGGATCAAACCTGCAACTTGCTGGCTCTAATACCATGTTTAAAATCTATCATTACCACTAGACAAAAAGCTTAAGCTATTAATTAAGGTGCAAAACTAATTTCTTAACATGATCCTCCCAAGCAGAGTTGGTTTGGATCTAGTTGAATAACTACCAACATAATTTTTAGTTGTGGCTCACAAAGGATATGGTGGTTCATTTCTTATGGTTTGGCCTATCCATAATTGCAAAGAAGGTCCACTTTTCTTGTGGTGTTAAATCAATTCGGGATTCAAATTTGGTAAATTTTCACAAAAAAAGAGGTTGACTGTTCATGAAGTTATAAACTATTCCAAGTGTAGAACTAACATTTAATATCTAATACAAATTAGAAATTATCTAAATCCTTCCATGTCACATGTGAAATAAAGGATGGCAATGCACCTAGTCTTTCAAAGGACTCTCCACTTTAATAAATAAGACACTAATTATTTCAAACTTCAAAATTATAGTTGTTAAAAATTTGGTCTGTTTGTGAAAAATAAATGGCCATGTCACAAATAGGAAAACCAAAATTTGAAATGGATGAGAATTAATATTTGTTCATTAAACAAAACAGAAAAGGGTTAAAGGCGAGAATGGGCATCCAAGCCTCATAAAATGGTCTATATATAGATGTCCCATTTACTCTTAATGTGGTCAATTGAGCTGTTATACTCTTGTCAAATGATCAATAGGACCCCTTCACTCTTGACTTGATAAATTGAGCCATTGTACTCTTGCCAAAAGGACCAATTAGGTTCATACAGCTAACTCTATCAACAATTTTATTAATGTGGCATGATTTACTATATCTTTAGATTAGTTGGTGATAATGATATGGCCTTAATACTAAAAAAATGGAAAAATATATATTAAAGTTAGATATGTTAAATTAAAAATCAAGGGGTTAAATAAAAAATGTTTAAATTGATTTTAGAAAAGAGATTGTCCATTTAAATTGTAATAATGATCCCAATGTGGCACATTTGATTAGTTCATCATCACCAACTCATCCAAAAAATTAGTAAAATGTGCCACATCTGCATAGTTGTTAGTGGAGTTAGTTGTTTGGATCTATTGCTACTTTTGGGCAAAGTATAAGGACTCATTGGCCATGTTAAAAGTAAAGGGGCACATTGACTATTTAATGAAAATTGGAGGGCCATTTTTGCCTTTAACACAAGAAAAAAACAAGGGAAAAAGAGGTGCTATATAAGCCAAAAGCCCTCCCCTCTCCACCCAAAAAGTTAAAAGAAGTAGAAGAATTAGAGTCGTTGACATTTTAGCAAGTTCTTCTAAGTAGTGACAATATCAGTAAGGGCAAGAAGAGAAAACATAATAGGACAGAAAGCTACACCACACAAACCATTGTTAAGTAGAGGGTGGGTTGTGGAACCTGTTGTAGATGAAATTATCTCACACACTCCATCAATGAGGGTCTAGCACCCTCTTTTTGGATGCTATAATCACATTTTTTTATACAAGTGTAATTCCCTGTGTTGATATTGAGTTTAAAAGGTCTCCTCTTAATCAGTTCATATGTCTAATTTTGGTTTGAACTTTATATAGTATTTTGTATTATAGGATTTTGTTTTTCTTGTGAGTTTCCTTAGTCTTAAATGAGTGTCATGTCTAATTCTATTGCTTTGGTAGGTTTAGACAAAGGAACAAAAGCTTGTGCCTTCTCCAAAACTGCAATGTCCTAAATGGCTAATGATGTCCTAAATCATAAGTCAAAATACAAATGAATTATGCTTACAAATGTAAACAGAAGGAAATTCTGGAATATCAAACAACAAGTCCAAAGGAAGTGAACCATCTAAATTTGTATTGTTCATATAGAAGCCCTTTTGAGAGAGACAATCAATTTCAGAGAACACCAAATGATCAATATCAAACTTTATAGTCAAGTAGCAATGAAATTCCTAGAATATGCTAAAGAGATAACATTGTCCTCGAGGTAAAACAGAAACAAATTACATCTCATTTATAAACTACAAATGCACAAAAAGTTGATTCATATTTGTCCCTATGGAAAAAAACACAATTTACAACTGACATAATCTAAGACAGTTCCATCCTAAAGAATTATAGACCCCATAATCAACAACTTTACAAGCTCTTATTGGAGCATATTTGATCATTAAAATATTGCCATTTCAATCATGACATTAAAGGAACTTAAGAAAAATTCAAGATGACATTCAAAAGGGGACATATGGAAACATAACTTGCTTGCATATGAGTGGACTAAATAGAATTTGATCTATTGCTCCTAATCTAATGAAAAAGCAATTTGCTTATGAATCCTCGAAGTACTATCATCCAGCAATACACAAATGCTATGACATGAATAGGTGGTATGCATCTTTTACTTAGGTCTTGAGCACAATACATAAACCAATAGAGTTGTTAAGCTATTATGGAAAGGATTTTTCTACAGCATATGCCTATAAAAACTAACTTTTCATCAATTTTGCTTTCCACTACCAACTCGTAGGTGAAAACAGCAATAACAATAGAAGCAAATCTTTACATCTCAAACTTTCTCAAGAATAACCAACCCTCAATATGACTAATCATTTAGGCATAGAAAAGTAAATAGAATCTTGTACAATGAGGGGTGTACAACTAGAAAATCACTATGCACTGAAAAGCCAAATAGAAAGTACAAAATTTCCATAAAAAAGGGCTAAAGCATAAGAAGAATGTTCTTCTCATTAGAACACTAGTAGAAAATATATACAGGAAGTGGAGCATATTGTAAACAAGAATACTATCTTCTTATATGCATGCTGTGACACTACTGTTTAATAGAAAAATGTTGAGTTGTAAAGTCAAAAAGCGGTTTTATCTCTGCTTGCCTGAATTTATTGACACAAGTCAATTGCCTAAATTGTATATTACTAAACACAATGATTGAAACAAAAGAAGAATGATGATTCAAGTGCACTCAAGAATGAAAACGACAAGCAAATTACCATAATAATACAGAAAAATTTCCAACGTTAGTGTCTGTATTGATTCTTCCATCTTTTAATTGAGAAAATGACAAATGATATGTTTGGGATGCATAACAAATGAAGAAAAGATATAACTAAAGCATCTTAGTGATTTTTTTTTTTTTTTGTGGGATGTAAAAGGGAAAAAGGCTAGTAAATGGAGATCTTTTTGGAGCATATTAAAACTATATTGTGTGATGCTTCCAAAATAACAGCTTTTCTTGGGACTACTGGTCTTAAATTTTATGTATGTTAGTGTTAATAGGTTTTGGTTATTGAACTTTCTTATGTTTAGGAATATTGTTAGCCTCCTAGCATCCCAAGGATTGATAACCCAAATCCTTGGGATTAAGGGCTTTTGGCCTTATGTTCTTTGTAAGTGTAGCTTTTAAAGTTGTTACACTTACTACAAATTCTCTATACAAATACATAATTGCTATGGCCATAATGTGTTGAGCGACCCTCGGACTTGCCAAAATCATACTCCTCATCCTCATTGAAAAATGAGGCCCTACTTTTGACCTCCGTTTTCACATTAAGAGTGTTTCTCCACCTTGCGTTATCTCTCAAATATTAGATTAGATCTACCTCTTTCCTTAATGGCATTAATTTTCTCCATGTCCATATTATCCACTCTTCATATACTGATTCCAACATCTGAATGTTTGCCTTACACTTTTGACTTCTATTTTGTAGACATGATGATTGATAAAAGTTGGATACGTAAGCCGCGAAACACACCTGAATATGCAGATGGTGTAGGGAAACTTTTAGATTTTGCATTTCAGCATTAGTCTATTGATAAGCGTGTAATAAAGTGTCCATGTCCAAATTGTGGATTTAAGAAGTGGAAAACGGGAGATATAGTTAGAGAGCACTTGATGCTAAATCCTTTCCTAGAAAATTACATAATTTGCTATTAGCATGGTGAAGAAGAAGCCATTGTAATTGATTCTGAGAATGTTGAGAGCACACATGTCATGGAAGATATTTTTAATCCCCAAAATGTTATGGAAACCATGATCAATGAGGCATTTGGGCTTCCTAGGCACAATGTTAATGAATGTGGTGAAAGAGAAGAATTTGTTAATGAAGGACATAGTGAGATGTATAATGACAATGATACAGATTTTAATGAATTGCTTAAAGATGTTAATTAGAAATTATATGAAAGGTGTAGGAAGTATTCGAAATTGTCATTTCTAGTAAAGTTGTATCACATAAAGTGCTTGTGTAAAATGAGTGACAAAACAATGACCATGGTCCTAGAATTGTTAAGAGACGTGTTTAAAGAAGCCAAGATCCCTGTCTCATTTTACGATGCCAAGAAAACCATCAACAAACTAGATCTCGACTATACCAAGATACATGCATGTCCAAATGATTGTATATTATATTAGGGCGAAGATAATGAAAACTTACAAGAATGCAAAACATGCAAGGCATCTAGGTGGAAGGAGAATAAGAAGAAGCAACCTGCCAAGATTTTGCGATACTTTCCATTAAAGCCGAGGTTGCAAAGATTATTCATGTGTTCTAAGGTAGCAGAATTTATGAGATGGCATTCGAATCAAAATTGTCATGATGGATTGCTGAGGCATCCTAGGGATTTTGAGGCATGGAAAACATTCAATTTAATGCACCCTGATTTTGATCGGATCCAAGAAATATTGGCTTGGCCTAGCTACTGATGGTTTCAATCCTTTTGGAACCATGAGTACGAGCTATAGCATTTGGCCAGTTGTCCTAATCTCGTACAACTATCCCCCTTGGGAGTATATGAAGCAAACTTCGTTCATCTTATCAATGATCATTCTTGGAAAACAAATGTCAGAGAACAACATAGATGTGTACTTGCAATCTTTCATCTAAAAGTTGCAAGAATTGTGCTATGAGGGAGTCCATACAGTGGACTCCTCGAAGAATGAAATGTTCAGAATGCGAGCAGCTCTAATGTGGACAATTAGTGACTTTCCTAAGCTGGGTACTTTATCTGGGTGGAACACACACACTAATCTTGCTTACCCCACATATAATTTTGATACAAGCTCATGTAGATTGAAGCATGGAAAAAAATGGTGTTTTACAGGTCATTGGCGTTTTTTTTTTTTGGAAAGGGGTCACAAATTTAGATTTAATCGGATAGAATTTGATGGGAAAATTGAGCTTCGAGATTCACCAGTAACATTGTCAGGGTCGGATATTTTGAAATAGCTGGAGGGCAATAATGTTACCTTTGGAAAATGTAAAAGACCTCGAAAGAAAACGATTGCTGGTAATAGATATGAGCAGTGAAGGAAGAAAAGCATATTTTTTGATCTTCCTCATTGGGAGACTAATTTGTTGCGTCACAATCTAGATGTCATGCATATTGAGAAAAATGTATGTGACAATGTAATATACACTTTGCTTAATAAGATTAGGAAATCAAAAGACAATCTTAATGCTCGAAAGTTTCTTAAGGAAATGGGTGTAAGGGAGGCCCTTTGGCTGGATGAGAATGGAAAATATTGTCCATCTTTGTTTACAATGTTAAATGCAAATAAAGGTATATTTTTGCGAACATTGAAAAATGTCCAAGTTCTAGATGGGTACTCTGATAACATTTCAAGGTGCATTGACTTGAAACAATGGAAGTTATATGGATTGAAGAGCCATGATTGTCACACTCTTATGGAGCACTTATTGCCACTGGCCATGCATAATGTATTACCAGACAAAGTGCTAGCAGTGTTAGTGGAGTTATGTTTATTCTTTAGACAACTATGTGACAGAAGCTTAAATCTCTCAGACCTTGTAGGCTACAATCTCAAATCGTGCTCACTCTTTGTCACTTAGAAATGATATTCCCCCCATCATTTTTTACAATCATGGTTCATTTGACTTGTCATCTAGTTGGGGAGGCAAAACTTGGAGGCCTAGTACACTATTGGTGGATGTATCCTATTGAGAGGTAATTTCCCTATTCCTGTACTCAAATTTCAAGCTCAAATGGCAAACATCCTATTTATATACTAACTCCTAATATTTCTATAGGCATTTACGACATGTTAAATCTTATGTACGAAATAAGACTTAGCCAGAAGGTTCCATAGCCCAAGGCTACTTAGCCAAAGAGGTTCTTACCTTCTATTCTCAATATATAGAAGGGATTGAGACGCGAATTAACAAGCATAGACGTGTTGATAATTACCCTGCTCATAATAATTATCCTACCCCGTCAAGCATTTTTCCACCAGTGGGTAGAGCAGTAGGAGCTTCCTCGACTTTTGAGCTATCAACGGTGGAAAAAATTCAAGCACACAGATATGTCTTGCTAAATTGTGCAAAAGTACAGCCATATATCGAGTTAGTACCTACGAATTCCATAAATAATGCTTATTATCAATGTAAAAAAAAATTGCTTAAAATATGTAATGTTTTCATGTAGTGAATTTAAAGATCACATACAAAGACGATCTAGGGGTTGATGACCTTCAAATACAGAGATTGAGAAAATGGTTAATAGACATTTTGCTGATTGGTTTCCTCGGAAGGTAGTTTAGAATTGTTACATAATTCCTTAAATTTATTAAACTTGGTTAATTGTAACTTCATAATTGAAGCTTTTTAACTAGGAATGGTTTACATTATTTATTTAGATCATGAACCCAGACATTTCAGGTAGTGTCTCAAAGGATCTTAAGTTCTTAGCAAGAGGTCCTATACAGCATGCTAGAAGGTTTTTTGCATTTAATATAAATGGGTACAAATTTCGGATATTCAGTCAAGAACATGGGTTACAAACGCAAAATAGTAGAGTTTTTGTAACTTTTTCCACATCTTGTGTTGTAAGTAGTGTTGATGGAAACCTACGGCTGGCTGATTTGTTATATTATGGAAGACTAGAAGATATCATTGAGCTTAATGACTTTGGTCGGTTTAGGGTTACGCTATTCAAATGTAAATGGGCTAACAACACCACAGAAAGGGGGTTTAAAAAGGATTTGTGGGGTTTCACATTTGTAAATTTTTCACGATTGATTCACATTGGTGATCATGAAGAGCATGATTCTTACATTGAAGCTTCACAAGCTCATATGGTGTATTATGTCAATGATGAGGTGAATGTAGGTTGGCATACTATTATGCATTTGAAGCCTAGGGACTTGTATGATATGGGTGAGGATATAAAAGTTTCTGAGAGTGAGCCATGTCCAGAGCAAGACTTAGACCGATTTTTTGAAAATGTCAACAATTTTCCATTATTAAGGGAGGATATAAATGATGAATTGGTAGGTGAGGATGCAAATAATGAGGCGAGGGGAGATGCACATATGTTTGAATAGTCAACAAATAAATCTAAAATTTGACTTACTCAAAGTGCCATGTAGAGGTATAACAACCTAACGAACCCTTCGTGCTTGGCTTGTTTAAATTTGAAAACATTTTCATTGAATGTTGTTATTAGGTGTTCTTATATTGTTATAAAGTTATGCCTACGTCTAATCTAAATGAAAGTGATGGTTTGTTAGTATTTGAATATTAGACATCTTTGAATGTGGTGTTAAGTCAATTCCTTCTTGTTTTTCTCATACAGAAAAGAAACAACGAAAATAAAAAAAAGCAAAGTTCCTCAATTGGTGCAGTGGAGAGTGCAAGTAGTAGTAGGTAATTCTTTTAAGATCACTGGTGATTTTTGGCAGTTTGCAATTGGTTTGGTGGTATGAATTCCCTATTATTTAATGCTTCTTTCTTTGGTTTATTGGTAGTCACATATAGAGTTCATCTGCTTGGTTATGGGGTCAACAATTTGCTGAAAGAGTTTCAGAAATTGGGGTTGCAATCTATTTTATACCTTTGATAAGTTGCCTATTGTTGAATTTATGTAGATTAAAGTTTTGTATGGGTTTGGGTTCAATTTATCAATTTGCTTTGAGGTGTTAATTTGTAATCTGAACCATTTACCAGTTCTTAATCAAAGAAATTCATTAGTTGCTTTCAAAAATAAAGAAAAAGAACTGTCAAAAATGAAGTTATGATCATGGATCTTTAGTCTAAATCGTCCAACAAATTGAACAAAGGGATGTATGAAATAGCACCTTACCTTTGCCCTCCCAGCACACTCCCCCCTCCCACCCCTCCCCACCACATGCACACACCTCACCAGCACCCTTCCTCCTTCTCCCAGCACACCACCAACACAGACACCTCCCAGCACCCTCCCCCCTCCCACCCCTCCCCACCACATGCACACACCTCACCAACACCCCTTCCCTCCGTCTCCTAGCACACCACAAACACACACATTTGCACTCGCCCAGCATAACTCATATCTTAATTTTGATAGTTCCCCAAGTAAAGAACAAAATTTATATGTTGTTAGATATCCTGTTAGAAGTACATTTGTTGGAATTGCCGAGCAGTCTTTTGTTAAGGTCACAGATGAACAACCATAAAACAAAATAGAACAGAATAAAACTAGTGCAAAAATAATGGTTTGGCCTATGAACGTTTCCAATGATTGTGATGAAGGGCATTTTTAGTAATATATTCATAAATATATTACAAATAAGTGAATATCTAATAGTTCTATGCCAAACAAGTTGCAGAGTTAAAACCATGTAAGACAGCCCACAGTTCTGGTGCCAAACAAAGTACTGGCTGTCCTGGATAGTGTTGGTATATAGGTTTGCAAGCTTAAAAGCTTAGAAGCTCAGAGTTGTCAAACAGACCCAAAAACTAAGCTTTCAAATAAATTAAAAAAAAATCCCTTGGAACTCAATATTAATGCAACTATGGGAAATCTTCTATAGATATGTCAATTAAATATAGATAGTCGCAGGAATTTTCCTCTAATTATATGTTCCTTTATACTAATAAAAGCATATTTACAACTATACTACTTCACCTTCAAGTACAAAAACTGTTTGGATCCTACTTAAAACTTATGCAGATTCAAATGCAAATTCCCACATGTAAACTTCCAGGATTAGTTAAACCTCTTTTACAACTTCACCTTAAAGTATTGTTGCTTTGATTGTATTTGGCCCTATCTTTGAATTGCTTTAAAAAAATCCATTAAAGTCCTAAGTTTGAAGATCGGGAATATCTTTGCCGCCAGATGAAAAGAGGTTCTTCAAGGATCTCGTCGCTAAGGTTTAACAAGATCACCAATAAGGGACACACAAAGTAGAAGATGATTATATGCATTTTCTCATTTAGATGGTGTTGACTTATGCATTTTTTGTTATGCACCTAGTTATATATTTGAACAAAATTCTTTTTATGTCTTATAGTGTTTGTTGCAATCTTGATCAAAGCCTTATTGATCCTCTGATTCCTTCTATGAAACTACTGATTACTCTGTCTAAGAGATTACAGGTTTGTTATGTCTGATCTGATTTAGACTCCATAGGCATGATAAAAATATCTTCAAATATACTTCATCCTTATAAATACAAAGTACAATCCTATTCAGAATCCCTTGGTATCCATGCTCTGTCTTTAGTTTTCTACTTTGAAAGACCTCCATTTCAAGAGTTCCTTGGTCAAAACATGTTCAATAGCCATATGTGACAAATAGTATTTCCATCCCAAATACTTATTTGCTCTAAGATCACTAATAAGGGTAACTTGGTTCTTTAATAGTATTTCTACTATATATGCAGCTATGCCAAACCAAAGCGGATTAAGAATTCTGCCAAATTAGTAGGCAGGGACACCTCTCCTACTATCCCTTCATCTGATACATTTTTTTATTTGGCTCATGTTAGTCCAACTTAATCTCCTACTACCCCTACATCTGATACATTTTTCCATTTGGCTCATATTGGTCCAACTCAATCTCCTACTACCCCTTCATCTAATACATTTTTTCATTTGGCTCGTATTGGTCTAACCCAATCTCCTACTACTCCTTCCTGTGATATATCCACTCACCCTCAATTGGCTCCTATTGGTCCAAGTCAATTTCCAATAAACCCGCAACATTCTTGGTCTCCAAGACCCATTTCTGCTCTTAGTCAAACTTCCAGCCAGTCCTCTTCCACTCAAGCCCCTTACAGCCAGGCCACTATCCACCCAAGCCTCGTCTAAAAAAGCCCTTTTTGGACAAGCCCCTTATAGCCAAGGGCCCTCCATGCAACCAGCTTCTATGGAAGCCCCTACACACACAAGCAGGCGTCAATCTAGCCACTATTGGTTGGTAGAGGTGATAGGTAAGCATTATTCTCAAATAAAATAGCTGAATTTAGTTGTTTGTTTGTTAACAATTATTACTAGTTTTTATTGGAGTAAGATGAACATGGGGTCACCAAGTAACATAAGCTAAAGGTGAAGGATGTATTCAATTTGCCTCTCCAATTGCGTGTAGTAGTAAAATTTGACGATTACCTGTCACCTATTGGGGAGGCAATTAGGTTGCTTGCAGGAATTTGTGGGCAAATGGTAGCGGATACCATTGCATTTCTCATAAGCTTCTCCACATGTCACTCATGCCAAGTGCTTTCCTTGATCATTGTTTTTAGCATGCTTTCAAGGTAGAAATCTGAACTTAATTGTTTATTCCACTAATTTTGTGAATGTGTGAAAATATCCAAACTAACTAAATTATGATTTCAAGTCTCAATTTTGTTTTGGTGTTGACAATCACATGGCAAAGAGGTATATTAACCACTTAATCAGCAAAAAGTGGAGAGAATTTAGATGTAAGTTATGGAATGAGTTTTACGATCCAACAAAGAGTAGAGATGAGCTCATGAATAATGTTCCTGAAAGCATTCCCGCAGACCAATGGACAATTTTTGTTGACTACAGATTAAAGCCTGAAACACAAGTATTTAGTTAATATATATTGCAAACGTAAGAATAACTATTATTTCATCATATAAGTTGATGTTTCTTTTACTTGTAGGAAATTTGTAAGAGAAATAAGGGAATTCGAAAGAAACAAACCATTTCTCACACATCTGGGGCTAAGACTTTGGCTAGGCAACGAGATGAATTGGTAGTTTCAATACCCTCCCCCCTCATGGGTCCATTGTTCGTATAATGTTAATAGTATTTAACCCTTTTGTACAATATATTCTTGGCATTTTCAGAAGGCCAAGACAGGGACGAATGTCACTAGAGAGTTGATATGGGATGTGGCCCATAAAAAAAAAAAAGGATGGGAGTTACATAAATGATGAAGCTAGGGAGATTGGGGTAAATGTCACCTCACATGCAACTAAATTTGTAATAATAGATAGTTTATTCTTACCTTTATTTATATTTAATGTAGGACAAAATAAATGAACATCTCAGTCAAAGTACATCAACCTCTTCAAAAATTTTCCCTAACAACGCTATTAGGGTGGTACTCAGACCGGAGCACCCTGGTCGTGTGCGAGGCTTAGGCATGGGAGTGGTGCCTTCCATTGCATTCAAACATACCACCTCACAAATTGGTGGTATGAACTTGGATTGCACTAGCGCTACCACACCTTCTAATAGGCTGGATAAGATGGAAGAGACAATACATGCATTATGTGCATACATTCATAACAAAAAAGGTGGCCGAATCCCTGAGGAGTTAGCTGGGATCTTTGCTCATACAGAAGAGGTAAAATCCAGTTCAAAATACAATTCTTTCTCCTTTTATGCCTTCTTATTTGATAGCAATTGAACTCAGCATATAGTTTGGTTTATTTAATTTGGTATTTCTCTTGTTATGCTTTCTCTCTATGTTTCTGCACCAGTAAATTTTTCAGTTACTGTCATTTTCTTTCCTATCCTTGTTGAACTATTTTATAGCAAATTAGGAGTTCTATATTAAAATTTTTCCTTGACTATGAAGAGATATAGATTAACTTGCCATTGAAGAACCATATTCATGTGTTGAGGTCACTGAACTAGTAAACAAGTTTTCTGAGTAGTGGAAAACCAGAACCATGTAAGCAAAGTTCAAAAATGTTAATATTTGCTTCAAAGCTTCCATCTTAGGAGGAATCAATTGCTGCCATCTGTAAATAGTTGCTCAAAAACCAATTAAATAAACATTTAAGGACCTCAAAAACGATGAACTACAGCAAAATGAAAATAGATTCTTACATTTTGAGCCTTGAATCATCAGTGTTGACTGCACAAACAGTTTTAGGTATCCAGGATACAGACCCTATAGCACCACAAGACCACCATTAAACAATAAGCTAAATCCTTACCTTTTGGATAATGGTGTTGCTCCAATTTCTTTTTAAAATCCCAACATTTTAATTACTATACATCCATCTCTAATACTAAAAGTACACTATTATTTTCTCCTAGCTCAAACTATTATTCCTAAAACAACTCACTAACCCCAACTTCTTCTCACCAACTTGGATTTCTTTAATGGCTAAGACACTTTTTTTCACACAGTGATTGTTTCCTGATATGAAATATATGCTAGACATAAATATATGATTGTGTGGACTAGGATGTCTGGCACGCTCCCGATCTGGGCTCTCTTGATGCTCTTTTAGAGGTGAACTTGTGAAACTGGGAAGGATCACTTCATACTACAGAACCGCTTTCGCATCCATTTGAGACTTGTTCATTTTTTCTCCTCCTCATGCATCATATTTATTGTGTGTAATCCTACATTTGGCCCCACTTGATTGTTGTCACGGCGTTGTCTACTACATTCTTCCTAATTTTTTATAGCATCGTAATATATGCTTCTATTTTGTGTTCAGTAAAAGACTATTTCTTGTAATAAAAAACTAAACCACAATGGCTACATTTCACACCCATTGTTCCAACCACACATTTGCAGACCACATAATGAAGATGTCGATCTAAAATAAGAAATCAATAATCAAACAACTAAAGTTGGACACAATCCCTTGATCTTGGTACGAGAAATAGAAATCAAGATTAGAATGACCCAAGTTCACTTGTTCCAAATATAACTCAAACTCAACTGTCCAATATTATCATAAGATACTCATAACTTTTGTCTAGGAGGTTGGATTAGGAAAACTAGTATCAACTTGATCTTGAAAGCCAAGGCATTTAAATTTGAAAGATCAACTAAACATGCCAATCCCAAGCTTTATGCTTTATGCATTGTATTGTAAAACATATGTTGTGAACAAGAAGCAAGAAATAGAAAGATTGATTACCTTATAACCATCAAGAGCACTTTGTACTAAATGTGATATTTCAACAAAAACATCTTCTTGAGAAGCCTCAGGGGTACATACTTTGTCAAATGTAGAAGGGTATTTCTGTCCTAGAAACAGTAAGAAAATAATATGACATTTTCAGTTTACTTGAAGTAGTGACACAATAAGCACAAACCAAGGCCCTACTACTCAGAACAGAGGGAAAAATTTTTGATATAGACTCCTGAGCCAATACTTGTAACTATTAAATTTCATCTTTAATTTTTTAAAGGTCCTGATAAACATTAAACTTAGGTTAAGGACATTAGTAAAGATTTTTTTTTTTCAAGTTGTCATATGTAAGATGAGAAAGGTTTATTTTCATTTTTCGCGTTTCAGTTCAATTGCAAGATCGTCTTTGTGATTTTTAGTTTCAATAATTTCATCCTTCCAACAAGTTCATGGCAACATCTTCTAATCAAAATGCACTTTTATCACTCAACTTTGTAATTCAACTTCACTTTATTCCTTAACATAACTTTTTAAATATTTGTTACTATAACTATTTGCGAGTGAATTATTTTATCTGTTCAAAATTGACAGATTTTGCTCATGATTAAATCATTTCAAAAAAATACATTGAAGTAGGAAAAAAAAAACAACAAATAAATCCAAGTGTCTCAAAATATATCAAACTGGGGCTAAATCTGAAAGGTAAAACTCCATAAACTTTAATGATTGGCATGGCTTAATATATTGAATCTCAATTTAATCTAAACTCTTGTATGTGCATTTGCTTGCTTGCGAAGTATTTTGCGCTTTCTTGTAATATTTTACCTTTTGGATTTAGCCCATGTCTGGCAATACCCTAAGATAATTGGATTTATTGCAACTTTTTTGTACTTGAATGTGTTTTTGGAAATAATTTAATTATGAACAAAATTGGCCAAGTTTGGACGAACAAATTAATTCCTTCTCAAATAGTTGTAGTAATAAATATTTAAAAGTCATGGAAGGGGCTTGATTAGAATTGGATTACAAATATGAGAAAAATGTAAGTGAATTTTTTAGGCACATATTATAATCTAATAAAAGGGTATATACTCAATATACACAAAATTCAAATTTTGGCTGAAAAATATTACTGTAAACTTTTTAAAAGAATGAAACTACTAAAATTAAAAATTATGGGGACAATTTTGCAATTGGATTGTAATGGGAGAGATTAGGGATGAAATTAATTTATTTCCCTAGATAAGATGGTTCAATTTTGTAACACTTTTATTGAAAAGAAATCATCATAAAGAAACTATGCTCTCCACGTGGCAAAGAAGCACTTTCATTCTTCAACACCAAAAGCAGGATGTGACATCATTAACTTCCTTAATCACACTTAAGGTCCTAGTAGCTTCTTGTTTTGGATTAAAATAATATTATGAATGGATGAGCTTGATCTTCATAGAGAACATGCTAGACTCTTGGTATTTTTGATGGACACTCTAAATCTTGGCCCCTCATATCAACTCTTGCTTGCCACAATTCTAACAGAAATTACATGATGTGCTACTTTATAGTATCCTTAATTACTCTTCCCTAATTAATTAGGTTGTATCACTCTGTTATTAAATCAAGAAAAAAAAATAAAGTAGCCTTCTCTTTTTATGTACAAATCTCTCCAAGAATATCCAAAAAGTAAGATTTATTATACAATGAATTTAAACAAAAAAAGAACCAAAAAAGTTTTTACAAGAAATCACAGGCCATGGGTATACCCACCATCGCCTCCTCCACCTCTAGGTCACCTTTTCCTATGAGGCCTCCAACCACCACCCTCCCCTTGGCCACTGGCTAAAATGGAGCATGGGTTGATCCCTACTTCCTCCATCACGCCTTAGTCATAAACAATCAAAATGTCACTATCACACCGAAGCAAGGGATCGAATATGAAGTCAGAAAGGCCCTTAGTAAAAAAAACTTTACAATCAACTACAAGGGGATAAGGACAAGACTAACCCAACTAGCTCAAAATCAGTGGTCTTGCTTGTTGTCTGCTTTGTTGACTTTTGAGAGAGCCAAGAATTGAACTTGGTTCCTCCAGCAAAGAGTTTCACAAAATTGCTTTCTTTCTCATTTATTATTGGTTGTTGTTCAAAGTGATTATAATATAGGCAATATTAAAAGCCATTAATTAATTGTAACATTCATCTGATAACTGTTAGTCAATTGATATATAATACAATTTTGCAAGCATACTAAATGCATGCATAGTTCTAGATTTGTTAAATAAATGATTGGATTTTGTGAAAGAAATACATATATCATGACTATAATCAAATGACAAACAAATAACCATCTATATTCACAGGCATCTGCGGCTCACGGGAGTCGAGACACGCAAATGAATGATGCAAGAAGATCATCTGGTGGCAGTAGTCATTTGCCCAATGAAACGAGTCCGCAAGAGTAGTCATGATGGCTGTGTCATTTTTTCTTTCAATTAGAATGTAATTTCTTAATATTGGATTATGTAATGACAGATTGCTTCAATAGTGGTTGTGTAATTGATTTTGTTTTTTCAAGAATTTTATTCAAATTTTTAATGTAAAGAATTTCATTTATGGCATTAATTTGTATGACAGGTTTATTGTAATATTATGCTTGCATGCATGTTCAATATGTAATATTATACTGACAGGATCAATATTATGCTTGAATGCAGCTTATATTTAGTATGCATGCTGCAAAGTTTGAATGACAGGGGCAAGTCGTTTTTTCTGTGGAGGTTTGAATTACAGGTTTGAAGGATTTAACGAATTGTCAAAAACGGCAGTTGAACTGTCGTTTTATACATGTGGCTATTGTAAAAAAAGGCGGTTCAACCGCTGTTTTTTACATAGACGATTGCAAAAAACGGTGGTTAGATCGCCCTTTTTACAAAGAAATTGTACAAAACAACAGTTAAACTACCGTTTTCTTCTCCTGTTATTGTTAAAAATGGCAATCGGCGGTTGAACCGCCATTATTTTCAAAATATAATGGCGGTTAAACTGTCGTTAATAGCGGCGGTCCAACCACCATTATATTTATGGCGGTTTAACTGCTGTTACTGAACCGCCGTCATTTATGGCAATTTAACTGCCACCAATAAACCGCCGTTAAATATGATGTTAAACCAACATTTTCTAACCGTTAAAGATGATGTTAAACCGCCATTTTCTAACCGCCGTTATTTACATAAAAATTACGGAAGTTGAACCGCTGTTTTCTAACCGCCGTTATTCATATGAAAATTACGGGAGCTGTTATGACGGTTGTCTTCTAACCGCCGTATTATACATAATAACAGCGTAAATTTCGGCAGTTTTGTTGACCGCCATGTGCATATGATACGGTGGTTCTGAACTGCCTTTTTTTTAATTTTAACCGCTATTTTTTACAATATTTTTGTAGTGTTTCCCTTAAAATAAAAACTTCATCCGACATCTTAAACGCAATTAATTATTAGGGTATTTAATCTCCAAATGGTAAATCCACATGCAGAGTGTGGGTAGAAGAAGAGATCAATGATTTGACAAGCCTGTCCGTGGGATCAATTAGCCTTGATATAAACTGCACCCCTTTGAGAAAAGAAGCTAGAGTTGAATTGCAACATCTTTTCCATATCTCTTCATGTTGATAGATGTGAAGGTATGACTTCCTCTACAATTGTGACATTTGTTCTGATCAAATTTGTTCAAGATATATGTCTATTTTCATTTGCTAACTAAAATTTATTTTAATTAACTTCAACCTTCACTTCGTCAATCGAAAAACTGGAAAAATAATTTTTAAAAAAAAATTGATTCCTTTGAAAACCTGCATATAATTTTTTTAAGAAAGAATTTGTTAGATTACATCGATCAAAAATTAAAAAAATAATTTTTTAATACAAATAAATATTTTTCACGAATATTATCTATCAAAAAGTTAAATGTCAATTAAAAAATTGAGTGCATTTTAAATTTCAAATTTCAAGGAAAAAATATCCCTCGAAATCTTTTTTTACACGAAAATCATGTAGCGCGTTAACTTGCAGAGGCGGTTCTTCAGCCCAAGGCAATAGCGGGGAAATCGAGGGAGGGAGCCGGACCACTGCCTTCAGCTACTGGAAGGCCACCGCCTACCCCGGCCACGCCTCCTCTTCCGACGAGACAACAAAGTGATCTGAGTGAAGAAGACAGTGGTTTTCTACAAGGGGACAAAGCTCCAGAAGGCCGGAAAACCAAGTGGAAGATAAACGAGTACAGGATCATCCACGAAGAAAATTCATGACGGGGATGATGTAGGCCATGGGGAGGAAGTGGCGGTGCCGACGCGTAACTCTTATTGCGAAGCAGCTCTTCCTTTCCTCAAGCTTGAAGTACCTGGCAATTGGGTAGTTTTGTTAAGGCCCACGGTTATCTTTGGATTTGGGAAGCAACTCAATCAAGCAACTTTATTTTATGGTTTCTTATGACTCTGCAAACAGGCAGTTTACTTTCATGATTTGATTTCGCTTTTTATTCTCCCATTTTCAATTTGAAGTCTTGTTTAAACTCACCACCCCCCTCTGGAGATGTCACTATCCCCAAAGTGTAAAAATATTTGTTTGTTTATTGTATTTTTAGTTTGAAAATATATGTTAAAACACAACTTTATTAAAAAGATTTTTTTATTTTTTAATTTAATAAATTTGTTGAAATTTTTTTGATGGATTTCTAATATATTTCCAACAGGAATGATGCAAGAAAAATGCAAATTAAAAATAAAAGCCCATCTGAAGATGTCCCTTGCCATCAGAAATGCCACATCTCACTAACCATTCTTTAGTTTCACAAGAAATTTTTTCTGACTGACAGGATTTTCATTTCTGATATTATTTGTTTGTCAAAAATTTTTGGCAAATAGCTTTTTTTCGTTGGAAAAATAAATTTCCCAAGGTAAATTATTCCCAATGTTCCCAAAACTCAAAAAAAAAAAAGACGTTATTAGGTCTGAGTTTCTGAATTATTAACTAGCTCATTTGATTAAAATATAATATTCAATAATTAATATAAAGGTTAAAAAACAATAATGTTTGCTCAAACAGATGCAAGCTGTTAGAGGGGTTAAATGCATATGTATACGCTAAAGATGATAAGCTAGAGTTGTCAATAATGTAATATGATTTAAATCAATCAAGATTCATATCTACTAGATTATATTCAAATCTGATAAATAATGTAAAATTTAATAAGAAAATAATTTTCTTGAAATTAAAAGTAAAAATTAGGGCAGTGGTTTAGCCTCTAGAGCCAATGTTTTAAAAATCGGATCGGTGATCAAACTAATGAAGTCACCAGGTCACAGTTCAACTGTTTTATCCACCGGTCGAACCGGTTGATAATAAAAAATATTTAAAAAATAAATTAAAATTTTAATAAATTTAGTATAGTCTATTTGTATATTTTTACTTAAATTTTGTACAATACTCAAAATTAGAGGTCATATGATGACATTAATATATTTTATATTATTATATAGTCATTTTAAAATTAACACGCATATATATATAAATATATATTTTTAATTAAAATTTTTAAGAAAAAATCTTTTTTAAAAATCTATTTTTTGATGTTTTATATTCTTTTAATTTTTTATTTTTTTTAATATTTCAATTAAATAACATATATTGTAAAAAATTTAATAAAAATATTTTTTAAATTTTTTTAAACAACAATCAGGCCGAGGGTGGGTTTGAAAATTAGAGAGAAGAGGGGGAGGGTTTTAAATGAAAAGCAAAAGAGAGGGGGGGGGGAGAAAAGCAAAATTTTCAACCAATGGGTGGGGTTGGGGGGGGGGGGAGAGAGGCGGGCTAGGGGTTTTTAAATTTTTCAACCAACAGGCGGGGTGGGGGGGAAGAGAGAGGGCCGAGGGGTGTTTTTTAATTGTTGGGTGCTTTGGGGTAGCGAGGTGTAGAGAGAGAGAGAGAGAGAGAGAGAGAGAGAGAGAGAGGCGTTAGAGGGTGTTTGAACTGGTTTGTAAAAACTGGTAAAAATCGGCAAATTTGACTGGTTTTTGACCAATTTTGACTGGGTTTGACCGGTCTAACCTTATATTCGATTTCAAAATATTACCTGGACCATTTATTAGGTCGGTTCATGGTTGATCCGGTCGATCTGGCCGATCTAGTCCGGGTTTTAAAACATTATCCGTAATAGGGGATGATTGAAGTGGGTGGATTTTCCGGTAATCACAAACTTTAGTGAAGCCGGGAGACTCACAATAGGAAAATTATTCTGTAGTGACCACCAGGGTGCCTTATACCCCTGGTTTGTAGTGTGCCACATGACAAGTTGTTGATGTCCTATGATGCCATCATACTCGAACAAAATTATTGAAACACAAAACTGAATATTAAAATTTCTTGTTATTATTTTATTTTCTTTATAGATTTGTTATTGTTTGAGTGGGGACTATATTATATTCAAAAATATAAAACTTTTTTTTACGAGAACACAAGACATTAAATTCTTTTATTTTTAAGGTTCGATCGTGTGGATACGTAAAATATAAAATTTTCTATCCTACAAGAAAAAGAAGCCAAATGGATGCTCAATTTAAAATAAGTAAGCAAAATTCCTTACTCGACCTCATGAATTATGTGGAAAGGCATATCCATGAAAGCCGTATGTACAAATTGGAGGGAGATCTTTCATATTTTTTGAGCATGTACATAATTTTTATTGAATACACACACATACATACACATACATACATAAATATATATGTATATATTTGTATATTTGTAGATGTACACGTTTGTGTGTGTGATTCACATACATATTTATATATACATATTATATACATATATATATACACATACACATGTGCATATACATACATATATGATTAAAAATATCAAATAAATGATTTATTTAAAATAATTATTAAATAATAATAACAATAATAAATCAAACCAAACCAAATCAAATTGAAATTTTAGGTTTGATTTGGTTTATAATTAAATTGGTTTAGTTTGGTTTTTAAAGTATCTAAACCAAAAAATACATACACATACATAAATATATATGTATATGTTTGTATATTTATAGATATATACGTGTGTGTATAATTCACATACACATCTATATAGACATATTATACATGCACACCATGTACATATACATACATATATGATTATAAAAAATCAAATAAATGATTTATTAAAATAATTATTAAATAATAACAAATCAAACTAAACTAAAATTTTAGATTTAGTTTGGTTTATAATTAAATTAGTTTAATTTGGTTTTTAAAGTATCTAAACCAAAACACAAAACCTAATTATCAAAAACCAAATAAAAATTCTAATTTGCACACCCCTATTCAAGAGTAGGTTGAAGGAAAAAAATTTGGGAAAAGTAGATTTGAAAACAATAAAAAAATAAATTTGAAGATAATGTGTTTAAAAAAATAAATTTGAAAAAAAAAAAGAAGATCTAGAATAAAATATTTTGAAATAAATGAACTTAAATTGCATCATATTAGAGAAAATGAAAAAAATAATTAAAATTTAATTTATTCTAAAAAATTATCCTTGAAGATATTTGAATACATTATATTTACATTTTAAAAAAAATTGGCGGCAAGAGGGATTTTGATAAACTCTCTCAAGGAGCTCTTCCAAAGTATTTTTGAATAATTTTAATAATGTGATAAGATCGGATAACTGAGATAAAAAATTAAATTTGATTATCCAAAATATAATGTGAGCTGATTGTTCTTATCTTTAATTAATCCACAACTTCTTCCTCTCTTTTAAGTCTCTGGTCTCTTCGATTTTTTCAAGAGGTGTGAATGATTCTCCAATAATCTCAACTCTTTTTGGTTTCTCTAGGAGGTACGAGCGATTCTCCAAGAGTTGCGATCAAAATGGTTATGGTTTTGATAGAAAAATCCCATGAGTTGAGAAATAGTTTACTAGGGTAACTAAAAAATGCTAGTCGGTGTCATCCAGAGAAAAAAATATTTGAACGCCCCGTGAATTGTTTCTAGTTGATGTGACCTAAAGACAGTGGCTGTAAATTCGAATTTTGTATAAATTATATATCCAATTATCTATTTAAATGCTAAATAAATATATGTTTGCATAAAATTTGATTAAAAAATAATTTTATTGAGTATGGTGGGAAATGAAAATTTTGCAAAAAATAATTAAGTTTATTAATTATGGAGGAACATTCCGGTACCTAGCCCAAAAGGAGGGTTTTGGAACCTTGTCCATATGAACCAATTTTTATTGGCCACATGGATAAGTTACATTACATGCATGCTGACATGAAATTTTACAATGTAAGTCCTCCAAAATTGGACTATTGGTAATAGACTCTAGTTTAACATGAGCTCTATTTGTGTCATTTGCTGAACTCATTCCTTCTTTCCCAACCATCGAAGTGCTACCTTTGTGCTTAAAAGCCTAAGCCAAACCCTAGCCTTGTCGTGCGCATAGCATTACAGTTGTTCTTTTCCAGTGGTCGACAAAGCCTGTCTCCTTCCTCATCAATTGCTAACTTATCTGTTTGGCTCATTGACGAAGCCAGTCTAAAACCCTTGTTTGTCACTCACGATAATTGATTGTTTTGTTCGGTGATTCCTGCTTCGCTTCTAGCTACTTAACCAAGCAATCGTTGATTGTTCGTTGTTTCTGCTATTGCCGACCTCAAGCCCAAACTGGCAGTCGTTGTAAGTGAGCTTTCTCCTTCTGCCCCTTAAGCCACAACCATTGGTCATAGTATAATTTCATTTCTTCTATGTCCATGTCTCCCTATTGTTTTCTTTGTGCTTTCTAAATAAAATTCTTATTTATCTTGATAGCATTGTTGACCTAATAATCAAATTTCTTATGATTGAGATCTTCAGGGAAGATTTTTCCTTCTAGAATATTTAGACATTGTGAAGTTCTATTCTCTCTATTACTGATATTGTGCGGTCAAGAATGTATCTAACCAAACACATTGATTTACCAAATTGACAGTTAGGTTTTGAGATGTATCCAATTGTTAAATTTCCTTGCATGACAAAATTTAAGTCTTGGGAGACATACTAGCTAGTTGATACATTATATATTTTATGATATTTAGTAAAAGATATTTTTATGTAGGAATATCCTTGATTCTTTGGTAAAAAGGGTGAGCTAGACTGTCATTACGTATATTACTTGGAAGGATGATTTTACATTGTTCAAGGGTGAATTCTTTGAAAGATTGAATGAGTTAGATAATGCTAGAAGGAGTTGATATTAGCCTCAAAGTTCATATTTTTTTTGATAATGACAAAACAAATTAAAATTATTATATATATTTATATGATGAATAATATGGACAAATTATAATATTAAATTTATTGTTTAACTATATACATTACATGTACTAGATTGTGAAACTGTCAAATTAGACGTGTGTAGTAAATTAATTATATCTTACTATAGAAAAGTTAAAAAATTATAAAGTTAATTTTATATGAAACTAAACTCAAATATCTTTATTTTGATGTATAATTCATCATATATATTATTTTTTATTAAACAGTTTATTATATCAATCTCATATATTATTTTTTGAAAAAGTCATTTTTGAAATCTACACGATATATGTTTTAATTAGAAAAATATAACTTATAATATAAATAAAATTCTAAAATAATTTTTTTTTGTAAAGTAGACGTGCTAAGATTTAAATTCATATATTATTTTTCACATTTTACACTTATATATTGTTACATATAATTTTTCAAAGTAGGACTTTCTGCAGAATTACACTGTTAGCAAACAAAATGAATATACTACAATATTTTTATCATATCTCAAAATATAAAGTTAAATTTGTATGAATCCAATTGTGAATGAAAATAGAAGTTATAAGCTTTCCAAAAATATATAATTTGTTATTTTTGAATACAAATTCGAATTTCTAGACAATTTTGAACTTGGCCAACAACTTTTGATAAAAGCAATTTTACAGTCTGACATGTTGATGAACTTTTAGTCATTTCTCTAAAAAGGCGCGCTATAATTTAATGATTCTTTTTGAATTTGAAAACAGACTCACTGAGGAGTATCCAAGAATTTTTTAAGATTTTTTGAACGTTCGGAGTCATTTTATTTGAATTTTTGAACAAGCCAATGTACAGTTACTGTTGAGAAATGATTTTGTCTTCCACAAAAGCCAATGTCTCCTTGGTGTTTTTACCTATAAAAGGAGCATAGATTGAAGGGAGAATGACACAACAACAAGCTCTCAAAGCCTCTTCAATTTCTCTCTAATTCTTTATGCTATATTATTTATTATTAGATCAAAGAGTATATAGAGGAAATTATTTTATTCTTGAGAGTGCCTCTTTGAAGTGAGATCATTTTGTACATGAGTGGTAGCTAATCCTATTTAAGAAGAATTGCAACATTTCTATTCATCTTCATTTCCATTTGTATTGGTGTTTGAAGCTCACCGAATCAAAGGCTTTGTAATCGGAATTTCTTGCCTCCGCCAAGTGTAAGGGACTTTGTTTGTATTCGGGATTTCTTACCTCCGTCAAGTGCAAGAGACTTAGTAAAACCTCGGCTAGTTGGAGCTCGAGGAATGGACATAGACTTGGGTAGCAAGTCAAACTACTATAAAAGAGTTTGCATATCTTATCCCTACTCTCTTTACTTTACTTGAAATTGTTTTATATTTATTATTGGGTGAATTGTATAATTTTATTTGATTCAATTTTTTATTATTGTTTTTATTTTTTCACACTCTTAACTTCCACAATAAAAATCCAATTCAACCCCCTCTTAGGTTACCTTTTGGGACAACAATTGATATCAGAGTAAGGCTCTATATATTGGCCTTAAAAAGTCTTTAGGGTAAGATCATACATTATGAAAACTATTAGTACACATGGAATTATAGAAGGTCAATCAATTACTAGACCACCTTTCTTTAATGGTAGTGATTTTGATTATTGAAAAATTATGATGACTATTTATCTTCAACAAATGGAGTATGATATTTGGAACATTATTGAATTAGGTTATAACACTCCTATGGTAGTTAAAGATAATATAGTCATTGTTAAAAATAAAAATGATTGGAATAAAAATGATAAGAGAAATTTTTCAACTAATGCAAAAGTCATGAATATATTATTTTGTGCTCTAAATAGAAATGAGTTTAATAGAGTTTTTACATGTAAAACGGTACAAAATATTTGAAAAACACTTGAAGTGGCACATGAAGGTATTGGTAGGAATATAAATAATGAAAGTGATTCAATGGAAGGCTCTAGTGGCAGTGAGATGGCCAATCTATGCCTTATGGCTCTTAGAGAAAGTGATAATGAGGTAAACTCATCTTCTTCTACTTCTAGCACTTCTAATTTATCTTATGATGAGTTATTGTATGCATGTGATGAATTACAAAATGAATTAGCAAATCTTAGAAAGAAATATAAAGATTTGAAAAAGAAGTTTTCAAATATTTTTAATGAAAATGCTAGTTTGAAAAATGAATATGATAATTTGAAAACTCAACTTATATCTATATCTAAGAATGAAACAAATGATATATTGAGAAAAAGAGTTGAAGAATTTATAAATGCTTTATCTAAATTTACTCAAGGAAAGGAAAATTTAGATAAATTGCTTGCTACTCAAAGATATGGTTTTATAAAACCGGATTAGGTTACAAGGCTTGTCAAGGCCAAAAGTTTTATAAAAATTATTTTGTAAAAAGTTCTCATCAAGGTAGTCCATTTATTACATATTATTATTGTGGTGGAAAGGGACATTATGCATGTGATTGTTCAATAAAAAAAAATTGTTAGTTGGACCTAAAAATATTTTAGTTCCAAATGATTATAAATGGAAAGGAAAATATAACATTGCATCTATTTGGGTTCCTAAGGGAACATATGCTAACATTGTTCGACATAATAAAGTTTGGGTACCAAAAATCAAAACTTAATTTCTTTTTGCAGAAGATTTGTATAAAGAGCACCACAAGGAAGAATAAATAGTTTTTGGATAGTGGATGCTCAAGACATATGACGGAAGATTACACAAAATTTAATTCTATTTCGAAAATAGATGGAGGGTATGTGACTTTTGGAGACAATGCAAAATGTAAGATTATTGACATTGGAGAAATTGGTAACCCTAACTCCCTCATTATTGATAATATTTTGTTTGTTGATGGCTTAAAACATAATTTGCTTAGTATTAGTCAATTATGTGATAAAGGTTATAAAATTATTTTTCAAGATAACGCATGTAAAGTTTTTAATAAGAATAATACTCTAGTATTTGTTGCCTTAACAGATGAAAATGTTTTACTATTGATCTTGATAATTTGGTTGAACAAAATATAAAATGCTTGAGTGCATTACATGATGATTCTTGGCTATGGCATAGAAGGTTAGGTCATTGTAGTATAGATATAATTTCTAAACTTTCAAGAAAATAACTACTTATTGACCTACCTAAACTCAAATTTGATAAAGATAAAATTTGTGCTCCTTGTCAATTGGGAAAATAAAGAAAAACTTATTTTAAATCTATAAATACAGTTTCAACATCTAGGCCTTTACAACTCTTATATTTAGATTTATTTGGACCTTCTCAAATTGCTAGTATTTGTGGAAAACTATATGCTTTTGTTATTGTTGATGATTTTTCAAGATTTACTTGTGTATTATTTTTGACTCACAAAAATGAAGCAAGTTCTCAATTTTTTAAATTTTGTAAAAGAGTTCAAAATGAGAAAGGTTATATGATTTCAAAAATTAGAAGTGATCATAGTGGGAATTTGAAAATAATAAATTTGAAAATTTTTATAATACTTATGGATATGAGTATAATTTTTCTACACCTAGAACCTCACAACAAAATAGAGTTGTTGAAAGGAAAAATATAACTTTACAAGAAATGGCTCGAACTATGCTAAATGAATACAAGCTACCTAAATATTTTTGGGCCAAAGCGGTTAATACGGCTTGTTATATTTTAAATCGAGTTCTTATTAGACCAATTTTTAAGAAAGCTTCTTTTGAACTTTGGTTTGATAGAAAACCTAAGATTGGTTATTTTAAAGTGTTTGGATGTAAATGTTTTATTTTAAATACTAAAGACAATCTTGCTAAATTTGATGCAAAATTGGATGAAGGTATATTTTTAGATTATTCTATTACTAGTAAGACTTATAGAGTTTTTAATAAAAGAATTAATATAGTTGAAGAATCTATGCATGTTACGTTTGATGAAATTGATCCATTTTTGCAAAAACTTATATATGATAATGTTGATGATGATTTAGTCAATTTAAATATTAATGATAAGGAAAAAGAAATTGAAAATCTCCCTAGTGTAGAAAACTTTGATGAAACTCCACATAGTGATTTGCAAAAGTTTGGAAGTATAAATCTAGTCACCCTAAGGAACAAATTATTGGTGATCCTAGTGATTGTAGAAAGACTAGAAATCAATTGAAAAATATTTGTGAACACTTGTCTTTTATTTTTCAAATTGAGCCAAAAACTATTAATGATGAAAATTGGGTTTTAGCTATGCAAGAAGAATTAAATCAATTTGAAAGAAATAAAGTTTGGGAATTAGTGCCTAGACTTAGTGATCACACGGTTATTGGAACCAAATGGGTGTTTAGAAATAAACTTGATGAACCCAGTAATATAATTAGAAATAAGGCAAGACTTGTAACTCAAGATTTTAATCAAGAAGAAGGAATAGATTATGAGAGACTTTTGCTCCGATAGCTAGACTTGAAGCTATTAGAATATTACTTGTATTTGCATCTCATATAAATTTCAAATTATTTCAAATGGATGTTAAAAATGCCTTTTCTAAATGGTTTTATTATTGAAGAGGTTTATGTTGAACAACCACCGGGTTTTGAAAATGAGAAAATTGTATATCATGTTTACAAACTTTCAAAAACTTTATATGGTTTAAAACAAGCTCCTAGATCATGGTATGAAAAGCTTTCAAAATTTTTATTAAAAAATGGATTTTCAATGGGAAAAGTGGATAATATTCTTTTCATAAGAAAAGAAAATGATGATTTACTTATTGTTCAAATTTATGCAGATGACATTATCTTTGGAGCTACCAATGAATCTTTATGTGAAAAATTTGCCTCTTCTATGCAAAATGAATTTGAAATGAGTATGATGGGTAAGTTGAATTTCTTTCTTGGTTTTCAAATAAAATAACTCCAAGAAGGGATTGTGGTAAATCAAGTTAAGTACACTAAAGAGCTACTAAAAAGATTTTGGATGGATAATTCTAAAATTATGAGAACTTCTATGATTACCTCAGTCAAATTTGATGAAGATATTAACGGAAAACCTATAGACATCAAGCTATATAGAGGTATGATTGGTAGTTTATTGTACTTAACTACTAACCATCCCGATATCATGTTTAGTGTTTGTTTGTGTGCTAGATTTCAAGTAAATCCAAAAGAATCTCATTTGCATGCCGTAAAAAAAATTCTTAAATATCTTAAAAAACTATAAATATAAGATTATTTTATCTTAGGGGAACCTCATTTGAACTTACTAGTTATTCGGATGTGGATTTTGGAAAATGTAAATTAGATGGAAAAAGTACTAGTGGAACTTATCATTTTCTTGGAAAATCTTTAGTTTCTTGGGCTAGTAAGAAACAAAATTCAGTTGCATCATCTACAGCCGAAGCGGAATATATAGCCGTGGGAAATTGTTGTGCACAAATTTTATGGATAAAACACACTTTACCAGATTTTGGAATTAATTATGAACATATTCCTATTAAGTGTAACAATACTAGTGCCATTGATATTTCTAAGAATCCTATTCAACACTCAGAACAAAACACATTGATATTAGACATCATTTCTTGAGAGATCATGTTAAAAAAGAAGACATAATACTAGAATTTGTGAATACCGAATATCAACTAACAAATATTTTTACAAAACCCCTTAATGAAGAAAGATTTTATTTTATTAAAAGAGAACTTGGTCATATAGACTCAATTATATAGTTGGCATCAATTCATTTTTGAAAGGAAAAAGTTTCTAAATATTTTTCATGCATATATTGAGAGGGAGCTTATATAGTTTATCTTTTTGATAATGTCAAAAAAGGAGAGAATTTACATGATATGTGCTTAATGAATTTCTTGCATTGCATATTAGTTTTGTCATCACCAAAAAGGGGGAGATTGTTAGCCTCAAAGTTTCATATTTATTTTGATAATAGCAAAACAAATTAAAATTATTATATATATTTATAAAATGAATAATATGGACAAATTATAATATTAAGTTTATTGTTTAACTACATAGATTACATGTACTAGATTGTGAAACTGTCAAATTAGATATGTGTGTAGTAAATTAATTATATCTTACTATAGAAAAGTTAAAAATTTATAAGTCAATTTTATATAAAACTACACTCAAATGTCTTTATTTTGATGTATAATTCATCATATATATTATTTTGTATTAAAGCAGTTTATTATATCAATCTCATATATTATTTTCTCAAAAAGTCATTTTTGAAATATGCACAATATTTGTTTTTAATTAATAAAATATAACTTATAATATAAATAAAATTCTAAAATAATTTTATTTGTAAGGTAGACGTGCTGAGCTTTAAATTCATATATTATTTGCATGTTTTACACTTATATATTGTTAGATATAAATTTTCAAAGTGGACCTTTCTGCAGAATTACACTATCAGCAGACAAAATGAATATACTACAGTATTTTTATCATATCTTAAAATATAAAAGTTAAATTTGCACAAATCCAATTGTGAATGAAGGTAGACATAATAAGATTTCCAAAACTATATAATTTGTTATTTTTGAACACAAATTCAAATTTCTAGACAATTTAAAACTTAGCCAACAACTTTTGACAAAAGCAATCTTACAGTCTGATATATTGATGAACTTTTGGTCATTTCTCTCAAATGACGCATTATAATTCAATGATTCTTTTTGCATTTGAAAATATACTCACTAACGAGTATCCAAGAAGTTTTTAGGTTTTTTGAACGTTCACAGCCATTTTATTTGAATTTTTGAAATAAACCAATGTGCAGTTACTGTTAAGAAATGATTTTGTCTTCCACAAAAGCCAACGTCTCCTTGGTGTTTTTGCCTATAAAATGAGCATAGATTGAAGGGAGAATGACACAACAACAAGCTCTCAAAGCCTCTTCAATTTTTCTCTAATTCTTTGTACTATATTGTTTATTACTAGATTAATGAGTGCATAGAGGAAATTGTTTTATTCTTGAGAGTGCCTTTTTGAAGTGAAATCATTTTGTACATGAGTGGTAACTAATCCTACTTAAGAGGAATTGCTACATTTCTATTTGTCTTTATTTCCATTTGTATTGGTGTTTGAACCTCACCGAATCAAAGGCTTTGTAATCAGGATTTCTTGCCTCCGCCAAGTGCAAGAGATTTTGTTTGTTTTCGGGATTCTTACCTCCGTCAAGTGCAAGAGACTTAGTGGGAACCTTAGCTAGTTGGAGCTCGAGGAGTGGATGTAAACTTAGGTAGCAAGTCAAACCACTATAAAAGAATTTGCATCTCTTATTCTTACTCTCTTTACTTTACTTGAAATTGTTTTATATTTATTATTGGGTGAATTGTATAATTTTATTTGATTCATTTTTTTATTATTTTTTATTATTTTTTCACACTCTTAATTTCCACGATAAAAATCTAATTCACCACTCTCTTAGGTTGCTTTTTGGGACAACAGTTGAAACTTCTTAAGTGGTAGAATTTGAATTTATTGAAAGTGTGTTCAGGAGGTTAGAGCTTTATTGTTCATGAGGTTTGAATCATGAACTTCATTCCAGCCAAAGGACTAAAATGAACGGAGAGTATGAACAATTCTCAAACCTTCAAAGGGACAGATATGGGTATAGTGAGTTGCCAATTAGATGTGAAACTTGCAACAGTTATAATGGAAATATAGGTTATAGTATTGTATAGTTATAATGGCTCGATTCTTGCAACTCAAATTGTTGTGAATTGAAGACATGTTAATTTTAGTATAGCCATGCAATGCTAGGTTCTATTATAGAGGGTTTTATTTAAATGATGTCACACCCACCCTATTGGTAATGAGCTAGGTGTGGCAGCGGGATAACAACCAACACATCACTATGACGAAAATCTGATGGTAAGACGGCTGTTGTAACCCCTATATCTTGTTAGCTTGTAACTTGTATGACCTGTACTTAGCAATACATGCATGCAATAATCACTACTCTACATGCAACTATGATAATAACATCATTTGGGTCTCATGGCCACATAAACCTATAGACTGTAGCAATAACATGTGCATGCATGATAGGCTGGGCTAAACAATTATGCACAATCAACTAAGTTTATGTTTATGTTACACAACATGTATATTCTAGCTATCTAAAGTTATACATATAATATTCAGTTATAAAAATATTCTACAAGGACAAGACTCCATAATAGTGTGATTAGAGATCTATCTACCACCTTTTACAATGAGTGCTTCGTTACTGGGTGCCATACAAAGTAGGCAAGACAACTAATCTAGCTTTGGATTTGCAAAAATCCTAATGAATAGAACATAAACTAATCTTAGTAGAAATATCCAAGTTTTGTACCAAAATAGAAATAGGAATATTTCTATAAGATTTGGATAACAACAAATATGGCAAAAGAATCAACAATTAAAAAAAAAATCACATCTCAGTTACGATGTCAAGTCATAAAGTATGAAAGAGTAGAAACATCAACATACGTGTCACACCCTTAACTTAGTACTAAGCTAAGCGTAACAACGAGGCAACAACTAACACATTGCCATGACAAAAATCTGACAGCATGTCGGCTATTGTGACCATTCTGTTTTTGATAACCTGTCACGTGTATGACCTATGCTCAACAATATATGTATACAATAATCACCATTTCACATGCTATACGATCTAATAATATCATCCATGACTCAAACCATATAAATCTATCATTTGTAGTAGTAATATATGCAAGCATGACAAGATAGCTAACTAATGTGCACCATCAACTAAATTCCTACTTAGGTTACATCACATTTATAACACTAAAACATATATTGTCAAACTACATGAGTTTATACATATTTTGAGCAACTATAAAAATATTCTTCAATGGCAAAATCTCCTAGTAATATTCTTGGAGATCTGGCTCCCACCTTCTCTACTATGAATGCACTGTCCTCGAGTGCTATGCAAAGTGAACAAGGCTACTAATCTAACTATGGATCTATAGAGGGAAAAATAGTGAGATTACAATCCTAATAAATAGCATACAACTAATCTTAGTAGAAATAGTTAGGTTTTGTGTTAAAATAGTATGAGATACATTTCTGTAAAAAAAATTAAATAGTAATAAATATGATAAAACCTCTAATAATAAGAAAATCATACTACTATCATGATGCCAAGTCATAGAAAGCATGAAAGGGTGGAAATAGAGAACATACAAAAGCTATTCAAAACCATGAAAAATCATCAAATTCATGGTGCATAATCATATGTACAATTTTGGTCGAATGTGCACAATCAACAATGTTTAGGAGTAGTAAAATATAAAAACCATAACATATAATCTTGCTCGAAGGCAAAACATGCGGGGCATCACAGCACTATGTAATCTGTACCAAGGATTGCCGCTATTCCCTAGGTCAAACTGACACAGTCTACAGGCTCTACAATCCCTTCCTAGATCCATAATATGTAATATATAACATCATGCATGTAGAATTACTATATGCCATAGGTGGTTGTTTAATATTTAAGTCTACTAGCGAGGCACAAAGCATCATAGACATCTCATAAAATCAATATAGTAGAAATTAGAACATAACTGAACGGTTTCCATTTTCTTAATATCAACATACAAGTGATTTTAAAATAATATTTGTTCATTGCAAAACATATTCTTAAAAAATTAACTAGGATTAACGAGATGCTACTCACTGCATGTGAAAAAAAACTATATCTATGATCCTAGTGCTAGGAGTTCTCTATCTGGCTCAACTCTGTTCCCTTGTCCTATATGTTAAGCATTTGGATATGTAAGTAATTTGCCATAATTTTGAAATAAAAAACAATGCATGCCTAATACGCCATGATTGCTGGAAATTTTTAGTCTACATGTAGGTGACACAAACTTTTGCTAGATTTGTTGTCTTTTCCTCAATTTATACTCCCTTTTGATTTAATTTTGATCCTTCTAAATTCAGAAATTTTGTGCCCTTATGGAAGGCCACTTTGCTTTCAAATCCATTCACTCAAAGCTGTAATTTTTTTTTCTGCTGGAAATTTCCAGCTTGTAACTCATGGTTTTCTAGTTGAATTTTAAGTTAAATAGTTTGTAATTTAGATTTAATTTGACCCCTTTTCCAATCTTACTTCCTAACTTAAATCATATGCCTTCAAAATTACCTGTTGAATCTTGGTTTAGACCCACTACTAGCCTTCAAAAGGGTTCGGCCAGCTTGCTTACAACTTTCAAAAATTCTGCAAAAAAAAAATTATGGTTGCTCCCTCTTGCTAAATTTCCATTCTAATTTGGTTTCCTTCTTTTTCTTTGAATTAATCCACTTTTTTTCTTCCTTTAAACTGCTTTTCTCTGTTTTTCCCCTATTCCCTCTTTATTGCCAGCTTCATAGTCCTCACGAAAATCATAATTTAAGCCACGGAAACACTTAAAGTCTCAAGCAATTACAAGATACATACTTTATAAATAAAAAAAAAAAAAAAATCATCAAAGCATGCATATCTTTTCCTTCTTAAGAATTTCAGCCATCCCCTTGTTATGCACCTTGGCTCCCTCTTAAACTTCATAAAGCTTCATATAATCATCAAATAACTCGAGAAGATTTCCATTCTAAAATATTTCTAGCCATAATTTCAAGTGTTGCTCTCAAATTCCCTCTTGGAGGGTTTCAACCATGTTAAAATTTCAGCAATAAATCTTGCTCAAAATTGAGATCTAATATGTGTATATGACATAGGAGTGGATTATCTAGGTCAATCTTGCAAGAAATTAAATGAAAATTGTAAGAAAAACAAATTCCATAGAAATCTTACCTTTTTTAGCTCTTTTCTTCTTTTTTTTTTCTCCTTTCTTTCTATTTTTTTTTTTTTCCTTTCCTTCTTTCTTTTTCCTATTTCCTTAAGTGAAACCAGTTGGGGGAGGGGGGTATATATATGCCTCCTTGTGTAAGTCGCCAGTTTGGCCAATTTACACTCCTTTGAAATTGCACTTAAGCCCTCCAATTTTTTATTAATTGCATTTGAGTCCCCTAACTTTTAGAATTTGACTTTTAGCCCCTACAAAATTTTGAAATCCCCTTTATAATCCCCTCCAACGTGAGTCTTAATTAAGAATAATTTTATATTTGTTTGACTTGCTTTTATTTCACCAAATATTCATAATTCCTTATTTTCATTTATTAAATTTTCCCACTAGTTTCCTTTATTTTCTTTCCTAATAAATCTCCAATTTCCTTTCCTATACCTTCCTTAAGACCTATCAATGCCTCCAAAAACTTCATCTCCTCTATTAGGGTTGTGGACAAGCAAAACTAAATTTAAGAACAATTTCCTTTAAATTACTATCTTTCCTAAGTTACTCATATTATATGTTAAGCAAATATACTACAATTCATATTTACATGCAATGTAATCTTAAAAAAGAAAAAAAATCTAGGGTTGGAATGCCACAATTCTACACTCCTTAAAAGAATTTCATCCTTAAAATTCAATCACTTGTCAAATGAAATAAATTGGATATTTAGTCTTCATATCTTCCTCTCTTCCCCAAGTTATTTCTTCATTATTTTGACTTTTCCATAGCACTTTAACCAATGGTATCTTCTTGCAATGAAGTTGTTTAACCTCTTTACTCACAATCTGGACAAGCTCTTCAACATAACTGATATCTTCCTTTAACTCCATTGATGGAGCTGGGAGAACACGATTCCAATCTGCCATGTATTTCCTTAGCATGGAGATGTGGAACACATTATGAATTTATGATAATTTTGGGGGTAATTCTAACTTGTAAGCAACTGGTCTCACTCTTTCAATTATTTCATATGGTTTGATGTATCTGAGAATTAGTTTGTCTTTCTTGCCAAATCTTAGCACTCCATTCCACAAAAAAACCTTTAAGAAAACTTTATCCCCCACATTAAACTATATATCTTTATGCTTTGGATCTGAATAATTATTTTGTCTATCTTGGCCTGCCTTTAGTTTATCCCAAATAATCTTAATTTGCTCCATTGTAGATTATACTATTTTTGGGCCCAGTAATTTTCTTTCCCTTTCCTCATCCCAACAAACAAAAGTTATGAATTTTCTGCCATATAAAGTCTCATAAGGTGCCATACCAATACTGAAATGATAACTGTTATTAGAAGCGAACTCTGCCAGTGGTAGGTGATCATCCCAGCTGCTCGAAAATTCTAGTACACACCCATGTAATATATCTTCTAATGTTTGAATGGTTTTATCAGATTGTCCATCAATTGGTGGGTGAAAAGCTGTACGGAAATGTAATTTATTTCCCCAAGCTTGTTGTAGACTCAGTCGAAATTCAGAGGTGAACCTCGAGTCTTGATCTAATACTATGGATATCGACATGCTATTTCGACTCAACATCTTAGTTACACATAGCTTAGCTAGCTTATCCAAGAAGAATGTACTTTTAACTGCTATGAAATGCATAAATTTAGTTAGTCAATCAACAATAACCTACATGGCATCGTGCCCCCTTCTTGTCACAAGTAAACCCATAACAAAATCCATGATTATATGTTCCCGTTTCCATTTTGGAATGGGTAATGGTTGCAGTTTCCTCACAGGGCCTTGATGCTCGGCTTTAATCTACTGATGAGTTAAGCATTTAGAAACGTAATTTGGTATTTCTCTTCGCATCCCATTCCATCAATAATTCTGTTTAAGATTTTGATACATTTGTGTGCTACTTGAATGCATGTCATAGGCAGAACAATGTGCTTCTTCCAAAATCTATTTATTGAGCCCTTTATCGTTGGGCACACACACCCCATCCCTAAACATCAATGTACCATCTTTAACAACTCTAAAATCACCCGACGCTTCTCCTTGGATACCTTTATAATCTTTATTACCTGTGGATCACGTTTCTAAGCTTCCTTAATTTGAGTCACTTGCATTGGCCTGACTTGGAATTTAGCCAGTAGTATTTCTTGATCTATCACTAACAATTGAGCATTTAAAAACCCTAGTTCCATCAGTAAAGGTAAATATACCACTCTGAGGTTATATAAAGTGCTAGAGAATTTTTTGTTTAAAGCATCTGCTATGACATTAGCTTTTGCAGGATAATACTTAATAATACAATCATAATCCTTTAGGAGTTCCACCCATCACCTCTATCTAAGATTCAGTTTTTTCTGCGTCAAAATGTACTTGAGGCATTTATGATTGGTAGAAATTTGGCAGTGCTCACCATACAAGTAATGTCTCCTTATTTTTAAAGCAAAAATTAATGTTGCTAATTCCAAATCATGAGTGGGGTATTTCTATTCATGCGACTTCAACTGTCTGGAGGCATTGTCTATTACCCTACCATCTTGCATCAACACACAACCTAACCCCTTCTTGGAAGCATCACTATAGATTGTGTGTCCTTTGCACTTTCAAGGAGTGTCAATATTGGAGCTATGGTCAATCTTCTCTTGAGTTCATCAAAACTCTCTTGACATTCTTGAGTCCAATTAAACTTTTCATTTTCCTTAGTAGCTTAGTCAACAGGGATGCAATTAAAGAGGAATTCTCTACAAATCTATGATAATATCCCACCATTCTCAGGAAGCTCCTTAGTTTCGTAACATTGGTGGCTGGTTCCCACTTAACTATTGCCTTTATCTTTTGAGGATCAACCAGCACTCCTATAGCAAATATCACGTGCCCCAAAAATAGTAATCTATCTAACCAAAATTTAATCTTACTAAGCTTAGCACATAATTGTATTCTCGCAATGTTGTTATAAAATTCTCAAATGCTCAGCATGCTCTTTTCTATTTTTAGAATAAATTAGTATATCATCAATAAATACCACCATGAACTTGTCCAAGTATTGTTGAAAAACCCTATTCATCAGTCCATAAATGCTGTAAGGGCATTAGTCAACCCAAATGGCATTACTAATAGTTCATAATGTATATATTGAATTCTGAAGGCCGTTTTAGGAATATTTTCCACCTTAATCCACAATTACTGATAGCCAGATCTCAAATCAATTTTAGCAAATACAGTAGCACCTGTCACTAATCAAATAAATCATCTATTCTGGGTAAAGGATATTTGTTCTTAACTATCACCTTATTCAATTGTAGGTAGTTTATACACAACCTTAAGAAATCATCCTACTTTTTAACAAATAAGACTAAAGCTCTCCAAGGTGATGCGCTTGGCTTGATGAATCCTTTGTCTAATAGTTCCTATAGCTATGTTTTTAACTCTTTTAATTCTACTAGGGCCATTCTATAGGGAGCTCATGAAATAGGTTGGGTTCTCAGTATTAGTTCTATGCCAAACTCAACCTCTTTCTTGGGGGGTAAACCTGGCAAATCACCAAGGAATACATCCTAAAACTCACAAACAACTGGTATATTAGTAACCTTAGGCATTGGTGCCTTTGCATTTACAATACTTCCTAAGTAATCCTCGCACCCTTTCCTTAATAATCATGTAGCTACCATAACAAAAATCATGCATGAGAGTAGGACATGTCTTTCTACCACAAAGCATATCTCTTGGCCATCTGGTAGCTAGAACATAACTTCATTCCTAAAACAACCAACTTTAGCCTTATAGGCTATCCATCAATCCAAGCCCAGGATTAAGTCTAAATCACATGTATCCAAAGGAAGTAAATCTCCCACTAGCTCCCTGTTATCAATTCTTACTTTTCATTCTGTATATACCCTATCTATCACTATAATTCTTCCCAATAGTGTGGAGACTATGATGTTCTAATCCAATTCATCTAACCTCAATCTCAGTCTAGTGGCTAATGAGCAAGAAATATAGGAATACATAGAACTAGAACCAATAAGGACATAGACATCAGTATCAAGAATAAAAGGAATGCCTATCAGTGTGTATGGGGCCACTTTCGCCTCCTGGCATCTTATTACATATACTCGTGCCTTTGCAGACTGCCTCCTCTATGTAGTCCCCTACTCACTAGTCTATCTACCCCTCCCTCTAACCTAAGACCCTTGTGAAGCTATCTGTCTAAAAAGAACTTTGCTATCCTAGCCCATCTATGGGCAATTTCATCTGATATGCCCTGACTGGCCACATCTATAACATACTCCTGTGCCCAGTTGGCACTCGCTTGCATGATGCCTCCCAACTACTACACGAGAGTGGTGGGGGCCAGGCTCCTATGCATCCTGCAACACTACCACTAGCTACACTCTTTGACTCCTTGGCTCAATGCTTTCGACTATTCCCAAGTGTAATAGTTGTCACTAGACAGGACTCTCGTTATGTGGGGCTTCATAAGGATGTCATCCTTGCACCAGTTCGCCCCAATGTCTCAGTTCTCTAGTCAGTGACCATGGTTTCGCTGCTCTTTTTGGAGCTAGTCCTTCGTGCATTTATGAAATACTGCCTGGGGCGCTCCTCTTGAACTTGCCCTGGTGCCTTCAAGTGTACCTTACTTCAATCTCCTCGGCAATAATAGCATCCTCCACCATCTTAGCAAAAAGTAAGAGCCTTTTGCGTCTTTACCTCATCTTGTATTCCCCCTTGAAGCCCATGTAGGAATAATCTGCATTTATCCTTCTCATACTCTACCATATGTGGTGCAAATCTGGATAGCTCCATGAATTTAGCCTTATAATCAACAACAGTCATGTTCCCCTACCTTAAAGCTCATAAACTTGTTCGCTTTTTGATCCTGATATACTACAGGAAAATGTTATCTTATCAAAATCCTCCTTAAACTCTATCTAGCTCGTAGCCTACCTTGTAGGATGCTCAGCCTTATAGGCCGTCCACCGTTGTAAGGCACATCCCCTGAACAGGAAAGTGGCATTTTGAACTCTCAGCTCATCTAGGCAACGTATCAAGTCAAAAATCCTCTCAAACTCTTGGATCCATTCTTGTACCTGAAGAGTTCATGGTGCCATAAAACTCTGTAACCCATAGCTTCCTGGCTCGTTCTATAATTTTCTCCTCATTATTTTTCACCTTGAGAGTTTTGGAACTAGATGCCATGGTGGCCGTCTAAGTAATCACTACAGTGGAGATGGATGCCATAGCTGCACCCATTACTTAGGCTATTACCACTGCAAGCTCTAGGGAGACTGCAAGTACGGAAGGTATGGGAGTGACTGGTGGAACTAGAGTAGCAGGAGGTGCAGCAGTAGTGGTTGGCGCCAAAGTAATGGGAAGTCATGGGTGAGGCAAGAGTTGTTAAGGGTGCAAAAGTCTCTGGAACTATCAAGGGAAGAGATACATCCCCAAGGGAACTTATGTGCGCCAATACAGGGCTTGCCTCCCCTAGCACATAAGACGCACTACTCGTCATTTCCACGTCCCTAACTGGTAAGCTAGATCTCTAAACATTCTAGCATCTACCTTGGCCTTTACCTTGCCCAACCTAAGCATTTAGCATGATGTCTACAATAATCAAAATTGAATAATTTAAAACACTAAAGCTTGTGTAATGAGATGAATGTACCTAAGCCTCTAAGCTTAGTCTAAAGCTTAGAGTCTCCTAAACCTGAGCTCTGCTACAATTGTAACTGTCACACCCTCACCTTGGTATCAAGCAAGGTGTGACAGTGGCACAACAACCAACACACTGCCACAACAAAAATGTGACAGCTTATTTGCTATTGTAACATCTCAGTTCTATTAACCTGTCACCTATATGACCTATGTATAAGAACATAAGTATGCAATAATCATCATTTCGCATGCTATACAATCTAATAATATCTTCTAGGCCTCAGGCCATATTAATATGTCATTTGTCGCAATAACATATGCATGCATAATAAGATAACTAACTAATATGCACCATCAACTAAATTACTATTTAGGTTACATCACATTGATAACATTAAAACATATACTATCAAACTATATGAGTTTATGCATATCCTGTGCAACTGTAAAAAATATTCTGCAATGGCAAAATTTCATAGTAATATTCTTGAAGATCTACCTCCCACCTTTTCTACTGTGAATGCACTGTCCTCGATTGCTTTGCAAAGTGAGCAAGGCCACTAATCTAACCATGGATTTGCAAGGAAAAAATAGTGAGACTACAGTCCCAGTAAATAACATACAGACTAATTTTAGTGAAAATAGTCAAGTTTTGTGTTAAAATAGTATGAAATACATTTTTGTAAAATTAAGTAGTAATAAATATGATAAAACCATCAATAATAAGAAATAATACCACTGTCATGGGGCCAAGTCATATAAAGTATGAAAGAGAAGAAACAAAATACATACAATAGTTATCTAAAACCATGGAAAATCATTAAATTTATGGTGCACAATCATATGTACAACTTTGGTTGAATGGATACAACAAAAAATGTCTGGGGGTAGTAAAATATAAAAAACCATAGAATATAATCTAGCTTGAAGGCAAAACATGCCAGGTGCTACGGCACTATGCAATCTGCATCGAGGGTTGCTGCTATTTCCTTGGTCAGATTGAGACAATCTGTAGCCTTTGGGTTCCCCTATTGGATCCATAATATGTAATGTATATAACATTATACATGTAGAACTACCAACTGCTCCGAGTGGTTGTCTGAAATATAAGTCTGGTGCCGAGGCGCAAAGTATCATAGACATTTCATCGAATCAACATAGCAGAATTCAGAACATAACTAAACTATTTTCATTTTCTTCGTGTCAACATACAAGTGATTTTAAAATATTATTTGTTTGTTGCAAAACATATTTTAAAAAAATAACTTGGATTAGGGAGATGCGACTCATTGTATATGAAAAAACTATATCTGTGATCTTGGTGCTGGAAGTTTTGTGTTTGGCTCAACTCTGTCCCCTTCTCCTATATGTTAAGCATATGCGTATGTAAGTAATTTGCCATAATTTTGAAATAAAAAACAATGCATGCCTAATATGCTATGGTTGCTGGAAATTTTTAGTCGACATGTAAGTGACACAAACGCTTAACTTTTACTAGATTTGTTTTAACTTTCCTCAATTTTTACTCCCTTTTGATTCCATTTTGATCCTTCTAAATTCTGCAATTTTGTGCCCTTATGAAGGACCATTTTCCTCTCAAATGCATTCACTCAAAGCTGTAATTTTTTTGGCTGGAAATTTCCATCTTGTAACACATGGTTTTCTAGTTGAATTTTAAGTTATATAGTTTGCAATTTAGATTTAATTTGACCACTTTTCCAATCTTACTTTCTAACTTGATTTGTATGCCTTCTAAATTACATGTTGAATCGTTCGGCCAGCTTGCTTACAACCTGCCAAACCTGCCAAAAATTCTGCAGAAAAAATTTATGGTTGCTCCCTCTTGCTAAATTTCCATTCTAATTAGGTTTCCTTCTTTTTCTTTGAATTAATTCACTTGTTTTTTCTTCCCTTAAACTTCCTTCCTCTATTTTTCCCCTGTTCCCTCTTTATTTCCAACTTCATGGTCCTCACTAAAATCATCATTTGAGCCAGGGAAACACTTAAATTCTTAAGTAGTTACAATATACATACTTAAACAAAAAAAAAAAAAAAAAATCAAAGTATGCATACCTTTTCCTCCTTGATCGACCACCCCCTTGTTCTGCACCTTACCTTCCTCTTAAACTTCATAACACTTCATATAGTCATCAAATAACCTAAGAAGATTTCCATGCTAAACTATTTCTAGCCATAGTTTGAAGTGCTTGCTGTTACAAGCTTCTATTTTACTTTCATATTTTGTAACATTTTGACAATTCAATTCATTTTACCTTTACATATGTGGAAGGAATTGCTTATTTGTTTCTGCTTGTTCTATTTTGATTCAATGGGTTGTCAGTACCATTTTGGTGGAGAGATGAGACAGAAGTCTACTGTTAGTGTTCATTTGGCTCATAATACTTCTCAAATGTTTCAGGGTTCACATATTTTTATGACAACACATAAATGGTATGATACTATAGGAGCTTTTATAAATGTTGAAGCATCTGGGACAAGAGGCCTTGGTAGAATTTTTCTTGCAGGTTGCTTTGTGTGCTTGTAATATTTTAGATTTTTATGCAAAAAAGTATTTCTTTACTACATATATGATATTATACATGCTGTAAAAGTTTTAATTTTTTGATTAAATTTTAAATCACAATTTCCTATCAGATCAAATTCCTCAAAAGATGATTTTATTTTATTTTATTTATTTATTTATTTTTTTTTTATGGTTATGTCTTCGGTCCTAGTTTTTTCTACTTGGAACTATATAATATAAAAACCATAATTTAGAAAAGTAATCCTGTGTGATCCTAATAAATGTTAAATCCTTGAATCCCAGGATAAAGGGGAAGCTAATAAAAGGTAAAAGTGGATATAAAAGATATTTACTACATCAAAGCCCAAAATTAATATTTATTTACAATTGAATAATGGGTCAGTTTAATAACCTCAAACCCAGAATAAAGGTAAAAGCCTACGAAATACTTCAACTCTAAAATAGAGGTGAAAGCCTACAATATATGATTTTAATAATATTTTTTTGATAGTGCCCAAAAAATAATATTTTTATAGCCAATTATTAGAAAAGGTGTAATAATTGGTGCTTTTGATAAACCAAAACACGAAATTCCTTTTTTTATTTTTTATTTTTCCTTAACAACATATGTTTATTAAAAATGAGGAGTCCTCGTGTAGAGTATTGTAAATTATTAGTTACAATTTTTTCTAGTAAAAAAAGTTTAGGGAGAGGTGAAATACTCCATGTCAAAATCTCTACAAATCTCAAGAGGGCTTATAATGGTACTTATAAATTACACATATGACGTTTATATTACAAAAATTATGAAAATTTAAAATTACATAGGCATTTAGGTGGATAAGTGACTATCTCCTTACTCCATTGACCTTCCTAACAACTGGTATAGTCACACGGTAAAGAAGTTAGATAATCTTTTACAAAAAGTCCTAAGTAGTGTAGGGGATAATAAATGGTGAACATCTCCTTATCTATATTTATTCTTACTTCCCATTTGATTAATTTGTCTAAAAGTATAATTTTTGCATTATAATATTTTTCTTTTTAATTTGGTCTTGAGGCCAAGATTGAATTGACCTACCTAACTCTTAAAGTGAATGCTATATTTATAATAATTATTTGGATAAAACCTACAATATTAATGATAAATTGTCCTTCTAACTAAGCCTTCATAAACACTTGAGAATTTGAAACGCCGTGGCCTCACCTCTATCTAAACTATTTTTACTAGGAGAAAAAGTAGTGATGCTAATAATTTACAATATTTTATTTGAATGCTGCTCATTTTTAATAAACATTTGCTATTAAGTAAACAAATAGTTAAAAAATAAATATTCCTTATTTACTTATTAAGTAGATCAATTATCATATTTTTTTCCTAATAGTTAGTTATAATAAAATTATTTTTCGATAATACCAAATAAATATTGTTAAAATGTTGGACTAGCTCAACAATTTAGAGATAAGAACCCACCAAAGAACTTCAAGCCCAGTGTGAAGGTAAAACTTCTACAAAAAACACCTAATATTTTAAAACCCAGAAATAATTTTTATTTTCAGTTTAATGTTGTGTTAGTTTAACAACTTCAAGCCCAGAATAAAGATAAAAGCTCAAAAATAAGCTTAAAATAAAGGCAAAAGCCCACAATATAGTATTTTAATAATATTTATTTTACAGTGCCAAAAAAATAATTTTTTATACTAAATTATTAAAAAAATGAAATAATTGGTACACCTAATAAGCCAAAATAGGGAATATTTATTTTTTAAAAAAAAAGTTTACTTAATAGCAAATATTTATTAAAAATGAGCAACACTTGAATAGAATATCGTAACTTATTAACTATAATTGCCTTTTTCTAGTAAAAAAAAAAAAAAAAAGTTTGGAGAGAGGTAAGATACCTCATTACAAATTCTCCACAAGTGTTCAATGAGGGCTTAATTTGAAAGGTATTGCAGACGTGGTCATGTATTAATATTGTTTATAACAAATTGCTGCCTTCTATTTTTAATTTAATTTTTTTATTTTCTTATTTTTAGTAACTTGTTAACTTTTTATATTAAACATCCACTTAAAGGGTTTATTTAAAAATAAAAATAAATAAATAAATTATAATTAATATTGTACATAAATTAATTTTTACTCAGAAAAAGATTATAGATAAACGATTAATCTTCAGAGTTACACAGGTCAACTCGATCTTGACCTCAAGGTCAAATAAAAAATGAATAATATTATAATATAAAAATTTTACTTTTTGATAAATTAATCAAATAAGTATCGACAGGGAGATGGTCATTTTCTATTATTCCATATATTACTTTGGAGATTTTGTAAGGCTATCCGAACATTTAACTATTAGAGAATACTAGCAATTAGGGATGTTAATTGGTTTAGGTTTGGGTTTTGAGTTATACAAAATATTGTCCATTTACTTAAATACCCATCTACTTTTAAATTTGCATAATTTTTATAACAAAAATGTCTTATTTATAATTTCTAAATACTATTGTAAACCTTGTTGAGATTTATGAAGATTTTAAAATGGGATAGCCTCGCCACTCTCTAAACTTTTTTTTTCACTAAAAAAAATGTAATCATAGTTAATAATTTAAGGCCTTCCATTTGAGTGCTTAGAATTTTTAATAAAAATTTACTATTAAGTAAAAAAGGAAAAAAAAAAATTCCTTACTTTGACTTATCAGGTGCACCAATTATTATATTTTCTAATAATTAATTATAAAATAATTATTTTTTTGGTACTATTACTAAGTTCATATATTTGTGGGCTCTTACCTTTATTCTGAGTTTGCTCCGTTTCATCGATTTTTACCTTTGTTCAGGGCTTTAAGTTTTTTAACTGGCCCAACATTCAATTTTAAAGTTAAATAAATTTTGAGCTTTACTATACTATGTGTCTTTCCTAGTGTTTTACCCTTATTTTGGGCTTGAAATTGCTTTATGAATTTTTATATTTTATTCTGGACTTCAAGTTATTAAACCGACCTTACATCCATTTGGATGAGACAACATTACTTTTCTGTAAAATGCTTACATATTATATAGTTCAATGGGGGAAAAACCTAGACCAAGACAAAACCCTATAAAAAAATCTTTTAGGAAATCTGATTTTATAGGAAATTGTGATTTAAAATTTAATAAAAAATATTCAAATTTTTTTAACATACTAACATCATAAAAATTTTGATTTTTCTTCCAAAAAAAAAAGAGAACTAACATATATGCAGATTAAAAATATAAGATAGCAAGAAGCTCTTTGCAATCTATAATATCATATAGGCAGACAAAGTCCCTTTCTACATAAAAATCTGAGGTATTACAAGCATACAAAGCAAACTATAAGAAAATTTCTACCAAGGCCTCCTGTCCCAAATGCTTCAACATTTATAAAAGCTCCTATTGTATCACGCCATTTGTGTGCTGTCATAAAACCATGTAAACCTGAAACATTGAGAAGTATATATGAGCCAAATGAGCAGTAACAGTATATTTACGTCTCATCTCTGCACCTAGCATAAACAAATAACAACAGTTCCTTCCACGTATGTAAAGGTAAAATGAATTGAAATGACAAGATGTTAAAAAATATGCAAGCAAGGTAGAAGCTTATAACAGCAAGCATATTGTCATCCTTGTTCTTTGGGATATTAACAAGGAAAATAATAGAAAATGGACATAATTAGAAAGAAAAACAAAGGGCTAGATAAAGTAAAATACTGATTCTGGGGATCCAAACAAAACAACCCTCTGTACTAGAACCTAGCATGACATGGCCATGCTAAAATTCACGTCTCTAGTTCACAACAATTTGAGTTGCAAGAGTCAACCCATTATAACCATCTGATACCACAACCTATATTTCCATTTAAAAGGTGTCAGGGAAGCATAAAAACCTAACAAGCAAGAAAAAATGCCATGTAGTAGACGCCCAATAGGTATCTGAAAATTGCTCATACATGTTTGAAAACTGTATGTATTCATTTGCTCATACATGTTTGAAAACTATATGTATTCATTCATACGTGCAACACATTCACATCTGCTGGGCCATTGCAAGTTTCACATCTAACTAGTAACTCATCATATCCATATTTGTCAATTCCATGGTTTGACAATTGTTCATATTTTTGTTCATTCTTCCCAGATAGGAAAGAGTCCATAGTCTTGTTGCTTATGAAACACTATCATCCTAATGCTCATCCAGACTGCAAAGCCGTAAAAGGTTTCTGGATTGAGCCAAATAAGCAAGCAATATATAATTCAAACATAGAGTGAACCAACTTTTCCTTTCCTTATGTATTTTAAATACTACTGGTCAACTTGCTAGTTCTAAGTTGCCTATGCCAATCACAGTAGATTACATCTGTCAAAGAGCATATTACCAAATAATAGAACATGCACACTACTAGGCCTGTCTAAAGATGCTCACTTATCTATCAAATGAAAATAATTTCTATAGTCTGCAATAAAGCAAAAGTGTCAATAACATGACATAAAAATAATAATGCTCTTGGTTTCATTGTACATATTATTTTTAGAAATATTTTTTGAATAAATTCAATAAGTGTAGGCCAATAACAAACTATTGTAAAAAAGATGGATGGAGTCTTACCTGCCATTGCATTCAAAGGGAAGTCTTCAATCCCATTGCTTTCTTTGATAAGCCTAGAGCAACCCAGGCCCAAACCATCAAAAAGGAAGGTTAGTGCACAAGTAGCCTTTGACTCTTCTTTCGAGACCTCACTGGAAAGATGGAGAAAGTCCAACAGGTGTTCATATTGTGAGGACTCAGATTCATCCATAGACTCGTCAGGACTTTCACCGCCAACTAATGAAGATGGCAAACCCTTGGAAATGATGTGGTCCTCACAATTCCACCATGCTGCCAAACCCCAATTCTACCAGCCCACTTCCACTCACAGTAATCTTTCACACAAAGAGTTTCACAACCTAGATAGTTTGGGCCACAAGAAACTCAATGCTACACAATAACCTTTAGTTAGGCATATTTGATAGTGAACTCAATATATGAATTCTTCAATTAAAGCTGCTTTCTTTAATCACTTTTAGTTATCAATGCAAATTATTTGACACCTAATAGCTTGCAATAATTTTTTTCATGTAAGTACTCTACCTCTACTAGTTATTCACACAGTTTTTTATTTAATTTTTTTTCAAAAAAGAACTGCACAATTTAATTTTTCAGCCCTTTACTTCGATACCTAACAAGAAGTTTTCTAATTCAACAATTATTGTGCAGTTAGTAATTTAATCATCAGACCAAGGCTCAGACATATTAATAATTGTTTATCGTATGGCATATAATTTCACAAAAACCAAAATAATGACAAAAATTTGCTGAAACTACCTGCTAGAAAAATTATTTACCTTTATGTAGTTGGGATTCTTTCCAACATCCAAATTTAAGCCCTCTATAATTTAGCCAGAAATAACTAATATTACCTTCAAAACCAACAGAATACTGGTAAACCTTGTGAGAACACCAAAATCACTTCACATGACTTAAGATTGAGACATAACTTTTCAAATTAAGCAATTAGCCTAACAAATTGCACACGAAGCCAAGACTGTCATATCTCTTTTGTAAAAATATAGAAATTAGATAAGCTTAAAATCATTCAAGATGAAATGGATGAAAATATTGAACAAGTTGTAGATGTTAAATTATTAACACCTTGGTTGGATGCACTTTATATGCAAAACAATTCAAGCAGTAAAAAACCCTTGCCAATAGTCTATTGTAAAACCTCCAAACTCAACGCACCTCTAAAATCCTTGACAATAAAAAAATAAAAAAATAAAAAAAAAGAACTAAACTATGTTCACCTCCAAAGCAATGATGATGAGTAGAACGGCCAACTATAATGAGGGATGAAGACACCGATGAGACACAATTGATAAGAAGGAGAAATACAGGCTTTCTCAATCGCTAGAGAAAAGAATCTACCGAGGGGAAGGCTAGGGTTGGGCTAACTAATTTCAGATTGGAAATCTTAAGATTTCAGCTAACAGCATGGAGGGAGGACACCAATCATAGGGAAGAATAATGGTTAGTCCTCAGTAGAGGGGAAGGCTAAGATTTGATTTCAGAAGAATGGCAATGGTCTAAGGAGAGGAAGGCTATCCTTCGACTAGATGATCATAGATTGGAGGCAACAACAAAAATGAATGACCACAAAACTTTCATGTCAAATCAAGGGTTTATTTCAAATTAATTGTAATTTCGAGGACTGATAGGTTGATTTCCTCTCAAAATTTATGTTAGCGTCCATATTTTATGACTTCTACACGTGGCAAATAAGTATTGGTCCATGTTGGGCAAGGTTTCGAACCCCTTCTTTTGGAATAGGTATCGGAGAATTTATAGAATTGATGAAACATATTTTGGCCTAACATATTGCTATGTATTTTGGCTTTATTTTAGTTTATTTTTGTTAAAAACTTGCTACTTGAGTTTATTTAATGTTTTGCAGGTTCACAATGCTTTTGGAGAAAAAAATGCTTGAAAAGGAAGTTTTCAAGACAATTATGGAAATATTTCCTAATTTGACTCTAAATGACCTTAAGCGGAGATTTGGGTGATCTTGACTTGATTTTAAAAGATTTAGGAAGTTTCTTAGCTGATTAAAAAAAGTGGATTATGCAATCTTTGATGCTTAAGAAGAGGAGAAAGTTTTGTTTCCTAATTTGGTCTGCAGAAGATTTTGGTGATTTGATTTGATTTGGCATACATGGAGGCACAAAATTATTGAAGAAAAAAGCTAATTTGTTGTTTTGACTGAGCATTGGGCTTAATTGAGAAGCTACAATTCTAATTTGGAAAGGAGATATACAAGAAAATATTTGTTACCTAACTGGTTTCAAATTTCCTGTTTTGACACCTGTCTGTATTTTGATCATATCTCAGGCTTCAGAGATCCGATTGAAGTGATTGACCACTTGTTTGAAAGCTTAAAGAAATATCTACAACTTTTATGTTTTGAAGGAAAGCTGATTCGACCTATAGAAGGGTCAAAGTTTGGCTTTAATAGAATTTGGAAACAAGATCTGAAATTGGTTGATTCAGTGAATCTATGTTGCCATAAAATGAGATCTTATTCTTGCAACTTTCCTAACCTTTCTTGCACAAAATTCCTGTCCTAAAAGAACCCTAGACTCTTCTTCGAACGTGCCTCATGTGTATGTAAGGAGAACTTGAGTAGAACTTCAAGAGATGAGAAAATTCCACATAGAAATTTCTGCAGTTCTTTCGTTTCTTCTATGGCCACTTTTTCTTCTTCATATTCATCATTCTTCTCCCACTTCTACACATCACACAAATCTACATTGGAGCAAGATCTCAAGTTTTCAAAGTGAACCAAATCTAAGAAGGCAAGCGAAAGAAGATAAGCACAACTCTTTGGCTAGACCAAAGCAAAGAGTTGTAAAAAGTTTCAAGTCAACACCGAATGGACCAAGGGAGCTGTGTAGATCCAACAATTACAAAGTGACCATCGGAGTGCTTGGAGGATTTCTACTCGACTTGAAGAAGAGTTTTGGAGAAGTTTCTTTCTACCTTGTTCTTTTTATTTTCAAACTTGAACTTTGTTTTTAATCTTTTGATTAAGAAGCAAGTTTTTGATTGTAGTTAAACATTTTCTTTCATTGATATTCTTCTTAATGGATTGAGTGAAATTTCAGTTGTTTATGCCTAAATCTATTCAATTTTTTATTACTAATTTTAGAGACCAACTTGGATAGTAATAGTTTGTTGAATAAGCAATTAGATTTAATATTTAAGGACCAACTTGGATTAATTTCTAATTGATAAAAAACTTTGCAAATTTTAGATCTTAGTTTTTAGGGACCAACTTGGGCTAAGAGTTAAATTTAAGCAAGTTTGTGAATGAATTTTCATCCAAGCCATTTCATGAATTCAATCAATAAAATCAAGTGTTTAACCGGTTGTTTGAGATTCTTGAGAAAATTTGTGTAGAATAGCACACCACATTTTATTTTCTTGTTTTCTAGGTTTTCTAAATTCTTTTAAGCATTCAATACTTTAGAAGCATTTTTAACTTTTGGTTTTAATTCTTTTCAAATCAAACAGTTTAACATATTATACTTACCACAGCCATTTTCTCCTCTAGAGACGACCTCGAGATGTGCTTATCATTTACTATAAGTGATTCGTATACTTGTGAGTACTTTTAAAGTTACATCAAGAATATATGAATCGGGCAAGGAAGATCCCTTATACCCCTTTTACCCCACCCCGCTCATCATAATTGTGATCTAAAGTATTGTCAGCTTGCCTCTGGAACAAGGGACAGCTAAAGTGGGCAGGCTTTCGGTCAGCACCAACCTGAGAAAAGCCAAGATGTTCATTGTTGAAAATTTTCTCCAAAGACAAGTGGCCTACGAACACCATAAGGGTCTCACTGCAAGAAATTTGTTAATTTGTAGTAGAATATTACCGATGGACAAGGCATTCGTCCTTTTTTTGACAAAATTTCTAATCAAAATTTTGACAAAAATTTTTGACAAAAATCCATCGAAAACACATTTCTGATGGATTTTTTTATGGATTTTCAAATGCTAAAATTCGTCAAAAAATAGATTTCGTATTTACAAAATATTTAAATGTTTTATCACAGAAAAATTTTGTTAGAAAATAATCTTAATTAATTATTTTATATATTTCCAACAAAATAATTCCATTGGAAAGAAATCATTAAAAAAGAAAAAAATTAATATTTATTTTTGTCGGCCAAGTCCAATTGGAAAAAGATTTTGAAATTTTTTTAAATATTTTCCAACAAAAAAATCTGTTAGAAAATACTATTTGAAAATTTCTATAATTTTTTGATAGTCAAAACCATTAGAAAATTAAATTTTAAAAAAATAATTTAATAATTATTTCCGACAGCACGCTCCGTTAGAAATAAGTAATTTATATAATTTTTACTTTTTACATAATTTATATATATGCATGTACATACATGTATATACATGGATGTGCACACACAAACACACACACACACACACACACACACACACACATATATATATATGCATGCACAGACATACATACATGGATGTGTACCTACATACATGTATGTATATGCATATGCAGGTATGTACTCATATATACATATATACACACACATACATACCTACATACATACATGTATGTACATATATGTAAGTGTGTGTGTGTATATATACATATAAAATACACATGCATACATACATGTATGTATGTATATGTATGTACACTTATGTGTGTGCGTATGTGTACACACACACACATACATATATGTATGTATGTATATGCGTATAAGCATGTGTGTGTGTGTGTGTGTGTGTAGACACATACAAATACATGCATACATTTATGTTTTGTGTATATGTATATGCTTGCATGTACGTATGCATCTATGTATGTCTATACACACCCACACACACACATACATATAACATAGCATACATGTTTGAATGTCTGTATATGCGCGCACGCACACACACACACACACATACATACATACATACATACATACATGTATGTATACATGCATGTATGTAGATGTATCTATGTATATGTAGACATACATCTACACACACACACACACACGCACACAAACGCGCGTGTGTGTGTATGTACAACCTATATGTGTAATATACATACAAATATAGATATGTACCTATACATATACATATATTTATATAGATATACACATACATACATAGATATTTATATATATGCATGTATATATATATATATGTATGTGTGTGTGAAGGTATGTATGTATGTACTATTTATTTATATATATATATGAATATATATATTTATAACTATACATATTTGCATATATGAATATACACATACACGCACAATATTTGAAAGGAATTTTAAATTTTTTTTAAACTAGTTTAATGAACTGGTGAAATCCGATTTATTCAAATCGATTCTTTGAACCGCAAAAGACTAGATCGGCCAGTCCAATCTAATCTAGTTTGATTTGAATTGTTTTCTATGAAATCTTTCTATTGAAAACAAAATCCATAGTTAGAAATTTGAAAATCTTGGTACTCAGGATGAGTGCCCATTTTCTGACAGCTTTCTAATAAAAAGCCATCATAACTGGGCTTTTAAAAAGCCCAACACTCTCACTCCTCTCTCTCTCTCTCTCTCTCTCTCTCTCTCATTCGCTGTCCTGTCATTCAACCACCGTACGCCATTCAACTGCTGTTCGCCAGAGTGTCTTCCCCGCCGTCATTCATGCACAATCTAGCCGTTTAGAACTTGTACGTGCATTCTATCCTTCTTTCGTTTTGTGAAGAAAAAGATTTTGTCTTCTAAAGTTTAGTGGACCTAGTTATGTTCTGAAGTTTAAACTCTTGTTTTGATCTATTTCATAAACTTAAATGCTAAAATTTTTAAAACTTTAAAGTAGTTCGTTTGTTCTTGGTGGTTGTGAAAATTTCTGGAGTTGTTCGTTGAGTCTCATAAGCTCTGGATTTATTTATTCCATTAAAGATCTGGAAATCTTGAAGATTTTGTTGTGGGTTGGAATATTCGAAGCAAAAAGTGCGAAGCATGTCTTTCATTGATTTCTCCAGAAAAGAAAAACATTTATTATTACCAAGCGGATTCACTTATCCCAACATGTATGCCACACACGAACAAGAGATGGGTCCAAGAGAAATCAAAATGCTATATTTATGCAGTATGTGTCTCCTAGATCCAGACACAAAAACTTTCTGCCTCTTCATTCCTCAAAAACTTTAGTATCCAACAGCTAAGGAGGAAAGGACTAAGCTAGTTTCACCTTTGGTCTAACTTTTTTTTTTCTTTGGATTGAGCCCTTCAGACCAGAGACTAATGTCTGGTCCTTATTTGCTTCTAGGATTCAGGTTTCATCCCACGGATGATGAGCTCATCATCCATTAGTAATTAGTGATTCTTTTATTATTATTAATTTCAGGAGAAAAAAGAGGAGTGATTTTGATTTACTTAATTTTTTTTGTTTTAGGATTCGTATGTGAAAACTATTGAGTTCAAATCAAAGAGAGATTTGCAAAACCAGAAGGCTTTCCCTCGCCAGCTATTTCATCTTGCGATATGGAGATTTGAAGGGATGTGCATTTGGTGGAGGCGTTCAAAACGAAGTGGTGATTCCCGCATCTGGATCAGCTGGCCGAATCTTGTTAGTGCATTCCATCCTAAGATACCTTTGGATTTTGCATGTTTTGAAATTTGTTTATTTCTTTACATGTTTTGAAATTTGTTTATTTCTTTGTTCACGTCGAATTATTATAATATGTTTTAATGATGCGCTCAAAAATTTTTAACACCCCTCAAAGATTAAATTATAACATTAAAACTTTAAATGATGTCTAGAAGGCTACGAAAGAAACAGCATCAGAGGGAAATTAAAGAATGCTTGAAGTTCAAATACAAACATTTTGTCATTTTTTATCTAAACAAATAGGTTAGAATTTAATAAATTGATAATTAAATCCATTAATGTAATTGAACGCTCAGTGTCAAGTAGTTAATTTTAAAATAAGAAAGAAACAAGCTCAATGGGTACTAGGCTTTTGAAATAACGGGCACGTGATCCATCCCCACAGGGCATTAGGCTCATGAAATAACGAGCCCGTGATCCATCCCCACGCGATGCCTATGTCTTGAGTCTTAACATGAATTCCACTCAACCAACCACACCCCACCCCACACCACCACCCCCCCGCCAAAAAAAAAAAAAAAAAACAAATTTACTAAATATTTAGATGTTTTGAAGCCACTCAATAATTCAATTGATTTAAAACGTAACTTGATTTACCTCAATCTTAGTACAAAGTAAATGTTAAAAACTTATTTTATGTATTATAGCAATAGAGAGTTGTATTTGATCTTTTCTACCCATACTAAATAAGGAAGAAAAAAATATATATTATTTAATCTTAAGAGTATATATATTTTAATAAGTCACAACCGAATCAAAATCATAAGATATAAAGATAGATGTTCTATACATGCATACATGCATTTGGATGAAGTCAAAAATACTTATGAAAAATAAGTAATTTTAACTTATATAGTAAGTCAAAAATACTTTGTCAAATTATATTTTAATAAGTCAAAAATACTCTCTCTCTCTTTCTCCCCCTCTATTTTAACCCGTTGTCTATCGTCCGCTGTCCATCGTTAGTCTTCCCTCCATCGTTCGCCGGGCATGTGTTGCGTTGGTTAGTGAGTTGTGTGATATCTTCCACATTATTGTCCAAGTAAGTTTTTAAATGCCATGTTTAATTTAAATTTTTTTTTTTTTTTTGTTACTTAGACATATTATTTTGTGTGAAAATATATATGTTCTCATTTAATATATTTTGTGGCTGGTTATATATACATGTTTTTTATTTGTTCATTTATATATATTTTGTGAGTTGATTATATATATATTTTGTGGAAAATAACATTGTTTTCATTTTTTTTATGTTTAATTAGTTTTTACAGTTTTAAAAATAATTTTTGAAATAAATTATATGTATTCAGGAGAATAAATAACTTTAAAAACAATAGCACATATGAAAATTGAACCAAAGCTGAAGAAATTGAACAAAAAAAAAAAGAAAAAAGAAATAGGCTTATGAATAAATTTACATCTTGCCAAGTACAGCTTGAGATTCAAAGAAATTTTTAACTAATTATTATTTTATCAAGGTTAAAGAATAAACACTTGAATCATCTAGAATTTTAGATTTTTAACATAAGTAATTTATTTTGACATATTTATTTGATCAAATACCAAACAAATAGGAAAAGTTAGGAAGCAGGTGTCTTAATTCAAGTAGGCTTGAGATGGGTCTGGTATTAGGCTCAACTAGCTCAATTCATTATGATTAGTAATTAGAGTTTAATAATAATAATTTATAAATAAATTAGTAATATGAAATTATATAATAATAATTATATAATAACTTATAATTAAGTAATAAAAATTATGTAATACTTGATAAATAAATTAGTAATAATAACTTGTATAATAATTTACAAATAAATTAGCAATTGTAATTATATAATAACTTATAAATTAGTTGCATTTATAATAACTTATCAATATTTAAGTGACATCAACTTATGAAAAAATAAGTAATATTAACTAATGTAATAAATCAAAAAATACTTTGTCAAATTACAGATTAAGTCCTTATTCTAACTAATTATTATGGGTTTTTAGTAATTATTTTTAAAAAATATAATAAAAATATAATCATTTTTTAAACTATCACGTAATGTTTTTGGAAATTGCGTGTGTGCCCTAAACCAAAAGGGAGTGAAATATTTAGTGCAACTAAATCTTTTTTTAAAAAAACTGTTTTTGATATACTTTTTAATTTTATATATTATCTAAATAATCTAAAAAAATTGAAAATTAGAAACCCGTTGGTCAACCTAGCCCAAACCAACATCCAAAGAGAACAAATTCAGTGAACCTAATATATAAAGAGGCTAGTTAAAAGCCCACTACGTCATAAACAAATATCTATTATATCGTCCTTTGTGTGTTCTTTAGAATGACGTAACAATTAGAATTGCATTCAAGGCTTTCAATTCTCTAGTTGCAATAGATAATTAATAATGATGAGACTCCAATCATAATATTTTATTTATGATATTAGACTCTAAATATTTTGTGCACTTGCAAATACACCAATGATATCTTAGATACCCAATAGTGAAATAACTTATTTGTAATACCCTAAAATTTTGGGGTATTATTAGAGCTTTTAAAAATCTTTTTAAAAAAAAAACTGAGAGAGAGAGAGCCAAGGAATGAATTGAATAGGATCAAGAGTTCGGGGACCAAATCAAGAAAAAAAATTAGATTTCAGGATCAAATTGAAAAAAATCAGAAATACTAGGGACTAAAACATAAGAATCCCAAAATTTTAGATTTTTGTAAAAATCTGTAAGCCATTCGAATCTCGTGATTTGGGAAATCAAAAATCCGAACAATCCACTAATGATCAATTTGAGATTTTTCTAAATATAAGACGCTGGTATGATGAATTAAGGATTGCCCAAAGAATTTCTACAAATCCTACACAAAACTTTGAATTTTCTCAATCTTAATTCGTCGTAACCAACAGAGTAAAAACCTCAAGATTTCGTTGAATTAGCCAATGATCAATTAAATTGTTCTGTGCATCGTCGTTGCCAAAGACTGTCCTTGTCAGCTCGGCTGTCGATCTCCTAAGATCTGCTCAGATCATTGATTTATTTGGTCCAAAATAAGGTACGCAATCTTGCATTCGGAGGTTTGTTCGGGTAATGATGAACGACCTGAGAAGATCTAAGTCTGGCTAGGGGTGGTATTATTGTCTTGGGCTAGGCCCAGAATTGGGCCGGGCCAGCAAATTAATTAAGGCTTGGGCTGGCCTAGAGATGAGATAAAAGTGATTGGGTTTGATAACTGATCCAAATCTAGGATCAAGATAAGGAAAGAAATTAATAATTTAATAAGTGAATAAAATAGGGAAAAATATAGAAATGCCAGTTCGAGGGACTTTAACCGGTTTACTGTTGCTTCAGTGCATAACAAGTTAGATAAACAATTAAGCTAAATGGTTCAATTCAGATTTAGTGATAAAACCACTATTTTAGGCCCGGTTCAAGGGAATTAATACATAAAACCAACCAATGTATCACATAAGCAGCCGGTTCAATCAGTTTTAGCCTGGTTCAGTGTGTATATTGTCTGGTGCACTGTATTTATGGCCGGTTTCTAAGTGTATTATGACCAGTTCAGTGTGTTAAATAGATCTAGTTCAGTGTATAAAATGCCGATTAAAGTCTAGTTCACCAATTAGAGACCAATTCAAAGCAGGTTTAGTGTATTAGAGGCCAAATCATGGTCGGTTCAATACTTTAATGAACTATTCAAGGCTGGTTTAATAGTCTAATGATGAGTTTATAGATTAAATAAATCAGTTTTATGCTTAACAAGTCCGATTCAGACTTTAAGGTTCGGTTTATGACTTCTTTGGTCAGTTCGGGGCTTTAATGCATAATATGAGGTTCAAGCACGAAAATCTTGAAATTTACTTAGATTTTGATTGGGTAAATTATGTTTTATTTGATTTTCATATGTATTAGCAATCTAAAATGAAATATTTAATTGTTTAGATTTTTCGTGCAGTTTTGGTCGAGCCCAGATATCACAAGAGATTTAATTACTCGATTCTTATCAGTTCAGTGAGTAATAATGTGCATTTATAAGCATTTGTTGCTTTTCATATTTGTTATAAGATCTAATTTTATATGATATATCTGACTTTTAAAATTTTAATTAAATTATGTTTTAAAAATGAATAAGGGACACATGAAATTTTCTGAAATTGTTTGGAAATGAATATCAGTTAATTATGCTTGACTCTATACATGAAAAATCTTATTAAACTATTTCTGTTAAATTCTGGAAAATTTCTATTTATTCTGAAAAATGGAAAGTTCTATAAAACTGTTCTGATATTTCTGAAAAACTGTTTTTAAGGGAGTTTTGGATTCTAGAACACTGTAGCTCAGTTTGCGTTAACTAGTTACCTTGACTGTATACACGTATTTCCGGCTGACTGTGTGTTTGCCGTCCTGATTACGGCTGACTGTGTGTCACCATTTGATTATCAGTAGACTAATATGTCACTATATTGATTATCGACAGACTAAAATGTTTGTGTCCTAATTATCGACAGACTCACATGTTGCCATCCTATTTATCGGTGGACAGATAGGTCACCATTCGGCAGACTGTAAGTCACTTTCTGATTTCCGATATATGTTCTATTATGGATTACATGAATATATGGGCATACGAGGATGCCACCTTCTGATATCTATTATTGGCTAACTATGAGGTCGTCTTTATTTCTGTTTTGGATTACGAACTCCCTAAAATTCTGGTTTTTGATATATGAAAATGATTTGTTATACTAAAAAGTTTCTGATATTTGTAAATGATTTATTATACAGAAAAGTCTTTCTGATATTTGTAAATGATCTTTTATACTAAAAGATTTCTGATATCTATAAATGATTTGTTATACGATAGGTTTCCAAAAAATGTAAGAGATTTGTTAAATGGCAAAATGTTTTGATCTTATATCACTAGGTCTACAGACTCACCCCTATTTTTTTAGCTTCAAAGTTCAGTACTCGGTGGGATTCTATTGCTTAAAAGGAGACTCCTTATTTCTGCTATTTTCGTTCTTAGTTGAAAAAGTTAGTTATTTCAGTTCTATTAGATTTTTTGTATTTCTAGATTTCATAGATAGCTCCATTTGACTATAGATAGGTTCCTACGGATATATGTTGACAGTCTGACTGTGATTTTGACTTAAATGTTGTTTCTAATTTTATATGAGATCCTAGTTCAGAAATATGTTTAGTTATATTTTAGGCTTGTGAGGTAAAATTATTCTAACCCTTGCGCCAGTCACGATCCACTTTTCCAGGTCGTGAAAAAGATGGTATCAAAGCAAAATGATCTTGAGACCTATTCTATTTATATAAAAATATGAATTTTTGACTTGACAAGGATGTTAAGTATTTAAGTAGGGGAGATTGTTGATATCCTATCCTACATCAATTTTTGAGAGTAATATTATATGGTATACAAAAGATTAGAGGTTGCTACTAAACAATCTTAGGGTCATGTTTTACTTAGGCGACTAATCAATGCATTGATGAGCCTTTGAGATTGAAGTAAAGATTTTACATACTTGGGGCACTTTATAAAATTCTGACGATTATGGAGTAGTAACACTTGAGCTGTTTGAGAGTAAAGGTAGTTTTAATCGTCTCACTTGATCTTAGATGAGTTTTTATAGCTTTTGGGCTGAAAAAGTAATAAGAAAGTCTTCCTAATTTTAGGGAACAAGTTGCTAAGTTACAAGTTTATTAGTGAAAATTGTTTAGAATGTGATCTTGTATGCCAAAGAGATATTGAGAGTTGGTATGCATTATTATATTTTTATTTAGTTTATAAATTACTAATGTGGGATTACTTAGTATTTGGAGAGACTTTTGGGCATTTTAAGATTAAGGGGATTTCATAAGTGATTGCATTAGCATAATTCCTAAGGTATTAACCAATATTATGAGCGAGGTGAAATATTCAAGAAATGTAATTGAGAGACTAAGGATAATATGAATGATTCTTTGTTAGATTTACGAATAGGGGTGCATTCTATCTTCTGGAAAACTAATGAATTGTGATCATTATAATAATTAGGTGCTTTGCACACTTGATGAATTTTGAGTACTCAAGTTTAATATTAACTTAAGGTGTGGAGTGGTTGTGCTAGATATTAAACTCATAAGTATGTTCTCATGATTAAAGATACCATATTGTCATAAACTGTCACGCCCCGAACCCCGGGCCCGTGACCGGCACTGGGATCCACTGACCCTAGTAAGCCTCAACAAACTAGTCGAACTCAAATATATAAAACATACACAAGTGTAATAACATAACACCCAAAATCACCCGGATCTTGTCTGAGAGTACAAAAAAGCTACTCTAGAATACAATCAGGTAAAAGTACAAAAGAGAAATGCCCGTACATCCATCAAGTCCGCTGTCGTCAACTCCCACGCTAGCACGCTAACCGAGGTGAGCACAGTCAAAAAGAATCTGGAATTTTAAAACTATGAGTCGCGAACTCAGTGAGTACGATGATACCTAATCTATGCATGTCAGGATACATATCATAGCACAAGTCTAAAACCTTAAGCATACAGCGATCAGTAAAACATTATCAACATACACTCAAGAATGCTATCAGCCAACATCAAATCACATCACTGGACTCAGGCCTACCCCACACTAGACGCTACGGTCACTGCACTCCAGCCGAGTCTCTGCCGTCCCTCACGGACTCAGACCGACTCACCTACTGGACGCTAACGGATCACCGCACTCTAGCCGAGTTCCTGCCGTCCACAAATCCTGTCACAGCACACCACCTCACATCCAAGTCAAACAGATATACAGCCCATATACAGTCCATGTCTCAAAAACCAAAATCACATACCGATACGACTCCCCACAGTTCACAAACACGTAGCACATAACCCGAGTAACATATAATCAAACACAAGTTTCAACCCACAAAATCATCATATCAGAAATCACAGCATGAAAACTACAAGCATAGAGAAGATATCATCACTCACAGTACAGACGCTAAGCCAAAACGAGAGTCCGAGTCACCTAGCCCGACTCAGTAGTTCGGGTGTGCCCCTGCCTGCGAATCTGCAATCGAAAACACACAAAACCATCACCAACGTCGAAATCGGCACGAGAAACAGGCTCGGTAGCCTACAAACCGAACTAAAATCCCAAACTGGCCCCCCCTGGCACGCATCTCGAGGCAACCCGACCTATCACCAGAACCTTACGCGACTCAGTACAACTGAACAAATCTACTTAACTGCCCTCAACACTACAGAACCAGCCCCCACCAATCCTCGAACCACAACGAACCGTCCTCCAAAACCCTTGAACCGGCTTAGCCCCGTCTAGAACTACCTCCAACTCAACTCAAATGGTCATGAAACCTCAAAATCGGATTCAGAAGGCCCAAAAACCCTAGGAACCACTATGAACTGGCCAAAAATGGCTCAAACCAACTCCGAACCGGGCAAAAACCCTAATTCTAAGCATCGACACAACGCAAACCGAGACCGGTTCACCTCGAACCGGGCACCCAAAAATTTCCCAAACCCACTTGGTCTGATAGCCCTCATCCCCCCGAACCCAAAACCGGTCCAACCTCCAAATCCGAGTCAAAATGGCCACTGAACCGGCCGGTCAAAGTCCCGGCCGGTTCGGTCAAACCCCTTTCCCTTTTTTTTTTTTTTTTTTTTTTAAGCCGCTTGGCTCGAGCCGCAGCTCGCGGCTGGGCTCGGACTGCGGCTCGGCTCGAGCCGCCTGCCCAACGGCTCGGCCCCTTGGCTTGGGCCGCTGGCCCAAGCCCAACCCACTACCCTTTTTTTTTTTTTTTTTTGGGTCGGCCCGCGGCTCAAGCCCGCGGGCCGCACAAGTAACTGGTGGGCCCAGGCCGAACAGCCTAGACCAGCCCAGCACGGGGGACCCGGAACCCCCCCGGGTCGTCCCCTTCACCCGGCACCCGGTGTTCAACCCGGGTGTCTGCAACATCCGCCCAACCGGAAAACAGAGAAATAACCCAAAAACGAAGCCTCACCTCGATCAATCGGAGCAGAAGCTTGCAGAGCACCCTCCGACGAGCTGCACACAGCCGTTCAATCGGTAGAAAAGCTGCCGGAAAAAGCCAAAAGCTCGCACAATCCGTTCGGCCTCGCCAACCAAAAACTCTGAAATCTCTCCCCTCCCTCGCTCAAAACTTCCGATTGAATGAGGGGTTCCATTCACCCTTCAAATACACGCAAAAACATTGCCAAAAGCCGACTCAAATCATGGCAAGAGGTGGCTGAATCGATTGAGAACAGTGTTCGGCCACTGTTCCTGACAAAAAATCTGAAATTTCCATTTCAGTCCCCCAACTTGCTCCTTTTACAACTTAGTCCTGAGATAATTTCAATTTGTCCCCACAGATTTTAATTCCTTCAATTTGGTCCTCCACCTTAATAAATTTCAAAAATTGGATCATTACATAAACCCATTGTGTAGTGCTATCTTTATATAATTTAAAGCATAGTTTTGTTTTATATTAGATATTCTATATATCCAACTTGATGTTTGACCAAAATTTCATCCCTAGTACAGAGAATATTATTTTATTTGTATGACATAACAAAAAATTATTTTATACAATTCCTATTGGGAGGAAAGTGATTATTTTAGAGAGAGCAGAAATTCAAGATGTAAGCATCTACATTGGTTCGGCATCTTAAGTTCCTTTGGGATGGTGAATTGACTTGAGGTTTTAGTTTAAAAATCTAAACTCATCCACAAGAAATGGAAACCAAGTTGAGAGAAATTTTTTTGGAACTGATGAATTATTTTTAAAGTATTTTCTCAAGGTGAAAAGAAAATTGAATGTTAAATCAAGTTGAAGCGTGTAATAGGTAGTAAAACTTCTGCTAACAAACTACCTTAGCTTTTGGAATTGGGGTTTAGTGTGGATTCTAGTCAATACTAAGCGTAGAGATGCAATTAACTCCATAATGGATGAAAAGAAATAGCATTTGTGAAAGTTTTATATCACTCAAGGAAAGAAGCAGCATATGAATAAAAAAAAAAATGAGGTGCGCAAAGTACACATATTTCTTCGAGACTTAAGATAGATGTTTACTTTTATATTTTAAATTCAAGAACTAAATTTTTTTTAAAGGGGATGAAATTGTAATTCCCCAAAATTTTGGGGTATTATTAGAGCTTTTAAAAATCTTTAAAAAAAAACAGAGGGGTAAGGACCGAATTGAACAAGATCAAGGTTTAAGGACCCAATCAAGAAAAAAAATAAGAATTCAGGGTCAAATCAAAGACAATTAGAAAAACAAGGGACTACAACGTAAGAATCACTAAATTTTAGATTTCTGTAAAAATCCGTAAGCCATTTGGATCTCGCAATTGGGAAATCAAATATTCGAACAATCCACAATGATCGATTCGAGATTTTTCTAAATATAAGATGCTGGTATGATGAATTAAGGAATGCCAAAGAAATTTCTACGAATCCTAAGCAAAATTTTGAATTTTGCTTAGTCTTACTTTGTTGTAACTGATAGAGTAAAAACCTAGAGATTTCATTGAATTAGCCAATGATCAGTTGAATAGTTCTATGCATCACTGTTCCAAAGACCGTCCTTGTCAGCTCAGTCATCAATCTCCTAAGATTTGCTCAGATCATTGATTTATTTGGTCAAAACTAGGTACGTAATCCTGCTATTTTGGGGTTTGTTTCAGGTCATAACAAGTTGACCTGAGAAGATCTAGGTCTACGCTAGGGGATGGTATTATTGTCTTGGGCCAGGCCCAAAATTGGGCCAAGCCAACAAATTAATTAAGGCTTGGACTGGACTAGAGATGAAAAAAAGTGATTGCATTTGATAATAATAGATCTGGATCTAGGATCCAAATCTAAAAAAGGATTAATAATTTAATAAAGTGAATAAAATAGGAAAAAATATAGAAATAGCCGGTTCAAGGGATTTTAACCGATTTACTTCCGGTTCAGCGCAATAACAAGTTAGATAAATAATTAAGCTAAATGGTTCAATTCAAGTTCAGTGATAAAACCACTATTTTAGGCCCGATTCAAGGGAATTATTGCATAAAACTGGCCAGTTTAGCATATAAGTGACCGATTTTAGTTATTTTTAGTCCCGGTTCAGTGTGTGTATATTATCTTGGTCCATTGTAATTATGTCCATTTCTTAGTGTATTATGGCCGGTTTAGTATGTTAAAAGATCTGGTTCAGTGTATAAAAGGCTATTTTAAGTTCAGTTCACCACATTAGAGGCTAGTTCAAGGCCATTTAGTGTATTATAGGCCATTCAACACCTTAATGAAGTGCTCAAGGTTGTTTAATAGTCAATGATGAGTTTATAGATTAAATGAATTAGTTTATGCTTAACAAGTTCGGTTCATGACTTATTTGGTTGGTTTGGGGCTTTAAATAGTCTAATATGGGGTTCGAGCACAAAAATTTAGAAATTTACTTAGATTTTGATCCGGTAAAATTATATTTATTTGATTTTCATATGTATTAGCGATAAATATTTAATTATTTAGATTTTTCATGCGATTTCGGTTGAGCCCAAATATCACAGGAGAATTAGTTACTCGATTCTTATCGGTTTCAGTGAGTAATAATGTGCATTTGTGAAGATTTACTATTTTTCATATTTGTTATAAAATCTAATTTTATATGATATATCTGATTTCTGAAAATGTGATTAAATTCTATTTTAAAAGTGAAATACGGGACACGTATGAAATTTCTAAAATTGTTTGGAAAAGAATATCTATTAATTGTTCTTGACTCTGTACATGGAAAATCTTATTAAACTATTTCCATTAAATTTGGAAATCTTTTGTTAAATGGTTTCCGTTTATTTGGAAAATGGAAAGTTCTATAAAACTATTCTGATATTTTTGAAAAACTATTTTAAAGGAGTTTTGGATTCTATAACACTACAGCTAATGGTAATATGCGTTAGCCTAGTTACCCTGGCCTTGTATACATGTATTTCGGCTGACTGTGTATTGTTATCCTAATTACCGGTTGACTGTGGTGTCGCCATCTTGATTATTGGCAAGCTGATATGTCGTTGTTTGATAATTGACAGATTGAAATGTTGTCGTCCTAATTATCGGCAGACTGATATGTTGCTATCCTATTTATCGGTAGACTGATAGGTCACTGTCCTATTTATCGTTACACTAATAAGTCACTGTCCTAATTCAGTAGACTGTAAGTCACCATCCTGATTTTTGATATATGTTCCGTTATGGATTATATAAGTATATGGGCATACAAGAATGCCACCTTCTTATTATGTTATTGGCTAACTATGAGGTCGTCTTATATGTTCAATTTTAAATTACGAACTCCCTAAAATTCTGATTTCTTATGATATGAAAATGATTTGTTATACTGGAAAGTTCTAATATCTGTAAATGATTTGTTGTATAAAAAATCTTTTTGATATCTATATATGATTTGTTATACTAAAAGATTTCTAGTATCTATCAATGATTTGTTATATAATAAAGTTTCCAAAAAAATGTAAGATTTGTTAAATGGCAAAATGTTTTGATCTTATATGTTATACATGTCATTTGTTCTCATAAATACATTGTTATTATTTACTGAATCTATAGACTCACCCCTATTTTTTTTTCAAATTCAGAGTTCGGTACCTGGTGGGATTCTGTTGATTAAAAGAGACTCTTAGTTGGAAAAGTTAGTTATTTTAGTTCTGTCAAATTTGTATTTCTAGATTCCATAAATAGCTCTATTTGACTGGAGATAGGTTCCTGCAGATATATGTTGACAGTTTGATTGAGATTTTGAATTAAATGTTATTTATAATTTTTATATGAGAATTTGATTCAGATATATGTTCAGTTGTATATTAGGCTTACTAGGTTGGAATTTATTCTAACCCTTGCATCGGTCACGATCCACTTTTTCAGGTTGTGACATTATTTATGTTTAGGTATTTTCATATATAGATGAATAAATAATTAATGGAAGGACTTGAACACAAATTAACAACGTAAAGTGTTGTAATTCGTTGAAATAATACTTAAAGCTATTATTTGCAAATAAATAACAGTGTGGAGTGTAATTCGCACATGAACCCTTATACTTAGATGAGATTACATTTCTCTAACTTTATTATTCATTTGTAGATGGATATTCCTTAACACCATCAGTGGATGTATAATAGGGTTCATTTTGGAAGAAAGGGATTAAAACAAGAATTTGGTTAATGGTTAAAAGTGTTTATTAATAATGCTTGCCAACAAGCATGCTATTTGAATTAATGAGTTAATTAGATGTCCTTGTTCTATTTACAAGTGTATGAAATGGTTAGAGTTCAATATAGTAAAGGTACATCTTTATAGGAAGGGTTTTATGGCAACGTATTGGTATTTGACTCATCATGGAAAGAGAAGCCTGATGTAGATGTAAGTAAGGTTCATGGAGGTGGCGGTTCTTCAAGTAATGTGGCTACTTTAATGATCACTTGCAAAATTTAAGTGGGTATCATGAGATGTTGTATGATGTTGTAGGGCCTGAGTATTATGCTCACTTTCAAAATATGATAGAAGAGGCTCCTAATGGCAAGGCTGAAAAGTTTTATGACTTGTGTGCAAGCAGCAAACCAAACATTATGGACAAGATGTCTTCATTTTGAATTTTTGTTGCAACTAACGTAATGAGTATCAATTCTGATTGGAACATTGCTCAACAATGCATTAATTCAATGGTGAAACTCATGCATGAGACAAATTTTTATGAGAATATAAGGATACTTGGTAGTTATTATGAAACCAAAAAATTAGGATTAAAGTTGGGACTTCAGCTATAAAAATTGATTATTGTGATAATTGGTGCATGTTGTATTACAATAATGATGCAAATGAGTAGTTTGGTAAATTTCATGGTCTTCCAAGATATCGGGCACATAGGGTGAGAAAGGGAAATTAAAATAAAATGTGGCCGTTAAAATAATGAATTATTTGTCACTTATTCTTATATTACAAAGACTTTATGCATCCATGAGTTTTGCTCGCATATAAGATGGCATTATAAGAATAGGCATCCACCGGGCATTTTGATTCATCCATCAAATGGAGAGGTATGGAAACCTTTGATAGAATACATCCTGACTTTACAAATGAGCCTAGAAATGTAAGACCTGGTTAGGTTTTGATGAAATACACACACCTTCTAGTCAGTCATCCAAACCATATTCTTGTTGCCTGGTAGTTTTCACACCTTAAAATCTTCCACCTGAACTGTGTATGATTAAATTGTAACATGTTTTTAACATGTATTATTCCTAGTCCAAAGAATCTTAAGAGTGGAATTGATATTTATTTACAACTTTTAATGGAAAGGTTTGAAGTGTTGTGGGATGTTGGTGTGTTGACTTTTGATATATTGATCAAATAGAATTTTATGTTATATGCATCAATCATGTGGACAATTATGATTTTCTAGCATATGGAATGTTGTCTGGGTGGATGACTCAAAGGTAAGTTAGCATGGTCTTATTGTATGGAGAAAACTAAATCTTTTACTTTAAAATATGGCAGTAAAAATTCATAGTTCGATTATTATCGACAATCTCTGCTGTATGTTCATACATTTAGAAGAAATAAGAAAGATTTCAAAACAAGGTAAAGCTAAGACTAATGAGCCACCTGCTAACTTATCTGCTGCATAGCTATGGGGGGTAGGGTTAGTTCTCTTCTAAAGCTTAGTGATGTAGGTCAT
>CAJVSB020000128.1:0-82719 GCA_911865555.2 Thlaspi arvense
TTAAAAGGTTTGGGGTCAATTTGGAAGATTAAGGACTTGATTAGTGAAATTTAAACTTTCGGGGATTGAATTGAAAATGTTAGGGACTAGATCAGATTCTAGAAACAAAATTCAGGGATTAGATCGTAAAGAATCAAGAAGTCCAAGGACTTAATTAGAAAAAGTTAAAAAAAATTAGTTGGATTTTTTCCCGACAAATGGCCAACCAATTTGATGAAGAAATGGACGTCAGTGCTTTTTCGATCAATTGAACTTATAATCAACTTATTTGATCCGAGACAAACAATAGCCCTCGAGAAGTTTTCAGAAATCTCGCTCCTAAGTCAATTAATTTCATTGAATTCTAGCCGACTGTTCGTTCGCCATTTTTGAGCAATTTCAGCTTAAATTCTTCAATTTAAGCTGATTAGAAGTTAAATTAACCCTTTGGTGACCTTTGGTTCTTCAATCTGAGCTTCTTGCAAATTTTCGTGAAAATTTCCAGTAGAAAAGCTTTCAATTCCTTATGTTTTTCTGTTTGGGTTTCTATTCCAGTGTTTCGAGTTTGAAAGACAGACCCAATTGAATCTGGATCTATTCCAAACCTAGCTCATCCTAGTAGGCTGGGCTCACTAGAACGCCCAAGTGTGCTGGGCCTTTATAGGCCCAACGGCTAGGTGAGGAGCACAGCCCACGACCCGCGCATCCTTGCGAAGCCAAGGCGGGTCGAGCTAGGGCAGGACTCGAATCCAAGAATCTAGATTCCAAAAAAAAAAAAAGAAAATTCAGAATTTTTAGAAAAATGAGGAAAAATAGAAGAAAAGTGGGAAAAATTCATAAAAAATAAGAAAAATTGGGAAAAATTAGGAAATGATATTTATATGATTTTGAGTAAATTTCTGGTGAGAAACACTTGAAAATAATAATTTTTGATATCCCAAATAATGATGAAAAATAAAGTAAAGCTTGTAAAAAAGGAGAAAATATAAGAAAAATACAAAAAATTAGGAAAATTTTCCAGAATGAAAATCAAAGGGTTAATGGACCGGTTTAGTGACACTAAGCCGGTTCATGGCCAATTCGATGGTTTCGGGGGTGGTTTTGACAATTCCTAACTGGACTAAGCCGGTTCAAAGGTATTCTGGCTAGTACAGCCTACATGATGATTTTTCTACAGGGATTAGTTATAGGTTCTATTTAATTCAGGTTCAGGAGCGAGATAAAAGACCTCAAGATGCGTGTTAAGGTTCTGAAATGGGTTCTAGACCGTTTAGGGCATTCAAGCCCTTCGTAGTGTAGATTTTGGTTCCGGTTTTGATGATTTGTCATTGTGATTGTAGATAATCCTGAGGAGGCACATCATGATCAGTGAGCTTGTGGTTTAGTGTTTCTGGTTTTCCGGTTCTGGTTTGAACTGTGAGTGATAATACTTACTCTATGCATATTATTTTGTTCTGATTATGAAGTGATTGAAGTGATATGATTTATAATTTTGGAAAAGATAAAAAAATGGGACATATATTCGTTATTTTGAAATTACAGTGAGTTACTTGAAAATAGATGTTTAATTGAAATTCATGCCTCTATTATACTTGTTTTTTCTGAAATCTATGTTAGGAGTTATTCTGAATTCTGAGTTTGATTCTGATTGTGATTCTAGTTCCGATATGGGATCCCTATATAATATGTGATTCCTCCAACGTGACATACTTTGTCGTGAGACATTATTCTGATTCTGGTACCAATTCTCATGTGATATGTGATATATAATTTCTCCAACACGATATGTTCTATCGTGAGATGTGATTTCTGATATGAGAAGATACTCCCACATGACTAAATCAGTAAATTGTGCTTAAGAACATGAAGCATATTTTTATGACTTATCCGATAATTTGACTAATTTACTCACAGTATACTTATACGTATGGTTCTGGCACACTTTTACGATGCATGTCCCAACATGACTAGAGTCTGTATTATCATTTACTGAGTTTTGTGACTCATCCTTTTATATTTTCCAGGTCATAGCAAGGGTTAACATTTTTACCGAATTGTCTATTTCCTGCCAAGTCAAAGTTGATGTGTGGCTTGATGTTCCTATCTGTTCTTGTACTTGTATTCTAAAGTTGCTCTAGTTTATCTCTCAGACAAGATTGTGATGTACTTTAAGACATTATGATGTTTGATCTATTTGAGTTTGTATTCGATTTTCGATTAGAGCTTACTAGGGTTGGAATGCCAGCCTTAGTGCCGGTCACGCGTTGGGTTGGGGTGTGACATAATAAATTTGCAAGATATTTAGATGAGAATTGTCACGACCTAAAAGTTGGATCCGTGACCGGCACTAGGTTTAGGATAATCCCACCCCCGCAAGCCTCTCATGCTCGGAATTATAACATAACCAAATAAAGTTTATAATATCCAAAGTCTACTACAAACTTTGGAAAATCTTAAACAATCACTAACATCTGAAATCTATCTGTGATCACCAAGCTAATTAAATATAACATAAGCCATAAGAACAGAACAACAACTGACTACTACACTTGGCAAACTAGCTGGAGTCACGAAAATCAAGATCGCCCAACCCCAACTCATGCAACGGGATCTATCGATAAAATCGAACCTAAGTTTGGAAAAATAAAAAATTGAGTTTATCGACCCAGTGAAATAATAACACATATTTACATGTTAAGGAACATATACCAATTAATGTTATCATAAAATAAGATTTAATTCCACTTATGCCACTTAGAGAGTTTTGTAATAGAACCTAACAGATACACATAAAACATTCTTATCTTGTTAAACCACGGAGTAGTCCAACACCACCCTTCCTAGACTGGGGATACATACAAGCTTATTATCTCAAATCCACGTATTCGTCTAGCACCAGCCCTGTTAGACTAGGGATACATACAAGTTTATCATGCTAGATCCATGTAGTAATCTAGTACTACCCCCTGCTAGACTGGGGATACATACAAATTTATCATGTCAAATCCACGTAGTCGTCTAGCATTACCCTTGCTAGACTAGGGATACAAGACATGCAGTAGTCTAATAGTCTAATAGTTCCTTAAAACCATTATCCAGAATTTAATTGAAAATAGTTCATAGTTTCTTTCAATGTTCCAAACATATTAGTAATTGAAATCAATAGTTCAAAAAAATTTTCTAGCAAATCAGAAAATACCATATACGTCCCTTATAAACTTTTATAGCATATTAAACTTCAATTTCGAAATAATTGAACTTATAAAACGATTCATGTAAAAATTGAACATTTAGCAAATACAAAAAAATATTAAAGTATATAAATACGTATTACTACTCACAATACTAAATAATCCCAAAACCCAAGCTACAACGATACGGCTCAATCGAGAGTCAAGCAATTAATCTAAAAACACACACAAAAATTTAACTTTAGGACATAGTATATCTCAATTTTAATTTAAACTTCAATTTTCCTTAAAACCAAAATATTCACTTAGGTTCTCGTGTTTAAAACCCATATATGGAATTTTAAAGTCCCAAACCGATCAAATGAATCACATCTCACATATTGCATTCTTGAACCAAGCTCATAAACAATAAACCAATCATTAAAATACTAAACTGATCTTAAACTGGTCACTAGAAGGTTGAACCGACCATGAGCAAGTCAACATAACACTGAATCAAACCTTAAACACACTGAACCGGACATGAAACCCACTGAACCAGTGATAAAACTACTGAGTCGACCAAGAAACCTACTAAACTGGCCTCATAATCCATTGAACTTGGCCTTGAATTACATTGAACTAGCTATAAAAGTCATTGAATTGAATTTAAACCCACTGAACCGGCCAAGATTTACCTTAAACCGGTTGTAATAAAGTTGAACCAATGGGTTAATTATTTTTTTCTTGATTTCTTTAACACGAACTGGCCGATTCATCCTAGAACCGGTTGGTTTACCTTGAACCAATCATGAACCAGGTAGAGTATTTAATTCCCTTCCTAGCAATACCTTGAGCCGGCCAGGAATTGATCCAGAAGTCCTTGAACCAGCCAGTCTTTTTAATTTTTTGTTAATTTTTTTATATTTTCTGCAATTTATTTCTTATTTAAAATTCTTTTGGCTGGGTGTAGCCTAGGCTTTTTAATTTCTATCTGGCCCAATGCCATCTGCCCCTGCCCAAAGTCAAAAATTAAAACCCAGCCTGGAGCCCGTGAAACCAGGCCAACCTAAATCCTTGCGGGTTGCATCTTCTCAACTGGAAAACTAGAAAACACGAGAACAATTAATCTGGAAAAAGATCTGAAATTTTACCTCAATTTGTTTGTAGATCCAACCTCGAATCTCCCAGGTGACTCGCGTAGCTTCTTCAATTTGGCTTTTAAGCCGATTAAATTGCTGAAATGAGGCTTGGAACCCCATCTATGGCCGACAGACTAATCGACCGGAGTTTTCAAAATTCCAAAATTTCTACAACTGTGTTTTCGAAATTAAAGTAGGCCATTTGTAGATCTACTTTATTCAACTGAGTTTATAAAGGATTTTAACCGAAACAATGCAATTAATCATGGATTTAAGTTTTTAATTTATGGATCTGAACGTTACAAACGTTCGAATCTCACTTCCTAATTTTTATGATTTGGTCCCTGTACCTTTCTTGTTATTTTATTCTAACCCTTTTAAGTTTAATTAACTCAATTATGTCCTTTCATTTTCAATTGAACCCCAAATTTTTGATTTATTCAATTACACCCTCACTTATTTGTCTAATTATAATTTTCTTAAAATTTGTGGTTTTACAATCTTCCCCCCTTAAAAGAAATTTGGTCCCCGAATTTACCAATCAGAATACTAATCGGCCTTATGTTTCAAACAGATGGGTGTACTTCAAATGCATCACCTCCTTAAACTTTCATGTCGCTTCTTCTTTTAACCGATGTCTTTAGATTACTGTCATAGATGTTATCACTTTAATCTCAGTTTCTTAACTTGTCATTCTACAATGGCTACGATTCCTCTTTATATGACAAGTTAGCTTTTAATTGCATCTCTTGTGATATTAAAACATACTACAGATCTAGTAATCATGGCTCTATGAAAGATGCATTGTCAAAAACTCAGGTATCGATACGTCACTGCACCAATCTAATCCAACCTCTCAAATAAGTGTCAAGGCCTAAGTTTTTTCTTTCTTCCCAAATCTCATAATACCCTTTAAGGGTGTAACTCTTAAGATCACATGGCTACCCGCTGCAAGTGAAGTTCTTAACAACTCTGATCGGCTAGGTTTACGTTAAAATCCATAATATCCAAATAGGCAAGCTAACTGTGTATTTCTATCATGTACTCTAATTAAACAGAACTTATTTTCTAACCTAGACAAGTTTTCTTACTATAGCAAAAAATCGTATCATGCATCATAGTACAAAGATACACAAGTAAGCTGATCTGGATTCACATAATAATCTACACATAACCTGACCCACAAATTTTCATACCTGTCACCCCAACGTTGGACTCCTGAGTATTTTGTCTAGTCAAAGCACACCACTCGCCATTGAACCCCCTTGTTTGGCCACGGTCTTGACCACCATAGCCTCATTCTTACCCTGAACTGACTGCTCAACAACTAACAAAGCTGCTCTACCAGACTAAATGATTGCCTGCGTATCATAAATTTGCATCAGTGGACAGTCTCTAATCTTGTACCCTAGGTTGTTGCACTGATAGCAAGCACCAGTCTTCCCATGACATCACCTTCATTGCACATGCCCATAAATATGACAAGTCGAGGTCTCTTGACTAAGTGGGGCTGAACTATACTACTTTGATAGCCCATGCTTTTAGTCTTGCTAGCTGGTGTTGATACATCCACAAACAAATGGCCAGAGTCTGTTGGCCCTGTTTAAATAGTGTGCTACTGACTCTGAAAACTACTCTGACCGCCACTGAAAGATCTTGAGTGCTTAGCCTTTTTCCTAGTTTCCTTAAAAGCCCTCTATTCAAAACCCCTAGCCTCTATTGCCTAAGCTGCATCCGTAGCCTTAGTGTATATATACCTCCCCATGTGCGGGGCTAAGACTCGGAACAGAGGCTCCACTAATCCCTAAATAAACCTCTTCACCTTAGCACACTCATCAGTCACCAATTGTGGGGCATATCTAAATATAGGGGCATTCAAAACCGAACCAGATTGATTGGACTGAACCAAACCGACCACAAACTGAACCAAACCGAAAAGAATCGGTTTAATTCGGTTATAAGGTCCCATGAACCGATCGATTCAGTTCGGCTTCAGTTTTGTCTCAAAATAAAATTGAACTGAACCGAACCGATTCTATTTATTAATATATATATTATATAGATATTATATATATTTATATTTATATTGTATTTATTATATATATATATTTATATGTATTTTTATATTATATATATTTATATTTGTATTATATATATTTATATTTATATTGAAATTTTTTACAAATTAAAAAAAAATTGAAAAATCGAAAATGTCAATCGAACCAAATTGAGTTAAGTTAGTTTGGTTTGGTTTGATTTTTTGAAAAAAAAAAACTAATCACGTCCAATAAAAACCAAAACCGACATGTTTGGTTTGGTTTGGTTTAGGTCCAAAACCGAACTGAACCGAACTCGTGAACACCCTATCTGGATAGATGGTTAAACCGAGCGTCATACTCTAGGATTGACATACTTGAGGTCTGCCGAAGGCACTCAAACTCTATTGCTAACTAGTCTCGCTTATTAGCTGACAGAAACCGATCTATAACAGTAGTCACAAATTCTTCCCATGTCATTGGTGCTACCTCTCCAAGTCTCCCAGACATTGTGGTCTTATACCAAGACCGTGCCAAATCATGTAATCTACAGGCAGTTAACTCCACACACCAAGAACTAGAGCACTTCATTACGTCGAATATGATCTCCATATGATCTATGAAGTGTTGTGAATTCTCGAGGCTCCCTTGTCTAGAAAATGTTTGGTAGCTTAAATCTTAGAAAATCCTGAACTTGACTCTCGAGGCTAACTTGGTACTGCCCCAAAATTGTCTGTGCAGCCCTAACTTTAGTCTAAACCTCATACGTCCTCTGTGTTGGTTCCTGCCTAGTCACCGTGGAGCCTCTCAAGTCCTTCTTTGTGTCTATTCTTGCCTAACCACTGGCAGATCTTGTCTAGTCCTTGGGACTAAACTCGTTTTAGCCTCTAGTGCTCCCAGACCAGTATTATTTGGAGTTCTAGTCCTCTTCTGATCCACTAGCCTCTCTACTAGAGTAACTAAGGTCTGCTATATACCACCTTGTCAGAACTATCAACAGGTCGAGCTTCCCCCTTTGGCTCTACCTGACCCCTTTTGTTGGTCATCCTCCCACGACCTGTTCCTCTACCTCTTAATTTTCCCTGTCTTCTAGTTGTTACCAAAGGCTGTGCCTTCAATCGTACCTCTGGAGTAGGTGATGTATCTCGGGGCGTATCTGGAATCACTGACTCCTCACACTTAGAATCCAAAATCGTGTTTTTGAATGATGCATCTATCTATTTAGAGATTTCAGAATACAAAATGGCAAGAGTTAGAAAGAGAACATGATTGATGTAACAATCAGAATCAGAATAACTCTTAACTGCCCCTCTATAGCCCCTTGATTATGACAATGGCCGTCTCATAATCATAATCAAGACGCTATAGAATAACATTACTCCCATGATCACAAATAACCTAGAGCTTTGATACCAACTTTGTGACGACTTAGAAGTCGAATCCATGACTGGCACTAGAGTTAGGATAATTTCAACCTCGCAAGCCTCTCATGCTCGAAATTATAACATAACCAAATAAAGTTTACAATATCCAAAGTCTGCTACAACTTTCGAAGATCTTAAATAATCACTAACATCTGAAACTTGTTTATGATCACCGAGCTAACTAAAAATAACATAAGCCATAAGAACAAAACAAGAACTGACTGCTACACTTGGCAAACCAACTAGAGTCACAAAAATCGAGATTAACCGACCCCTTTCACGCAGTAAGATCCGCTGATAAAATCGAACCTGAGTCTGGAAAAATAAAAGATTGAGTCTATTGACCCAGTGAATAATAATATATATATTACATGTCAAAGGACATATATTAGTTAATGTTATCATAAATCAGGATTTAATTCCACCATGCGACTTAGGGAGTTTTGTAATAGAACTTAACAAATACACATAAAACAATCTTATCATGTCAAACCCACGTAGTAGTCTAGCACTACCCTTGCTAGACTGGGAATACATAAAGCTTATCATCTCAGATCCACGTAGTCGTCTAGCACCACCCCCTGTTAGACTAGGGATACATTCAAGCTTAACATGTCAAATCCACGTAGTCATCTAGTACTACCCCTTGCTAGACTGGGGATACATACAAGCTTATCATGTCAGATTTACGTAGTCATCTAGCACTACCCCTGCTAGACTAGGGATACAAGCCATGCAGTAGTCTAATAGTCTAATAGTCCTTTAAAACTATTATCCAGAATTTAATTGAAAATAGTTTATAGTTTCTTTCAATGTTCCAAACATATTAGCAATTGAAATCAATAGTTCAGGAAAATTTTCTAATAAATCAAAAAATACCATGTACTTTTATAGCATATTAAATTTCAATTTCGGAATAATTGAACTTATAAAACGATTCATGTAAAAACTAAACATTTAGCAAATACAAAAAAACATTGAATCATATAAATATGTATTACTACTCACAATACTGAAGAATCCCAAAACCCAAGCTACGATGATACGGCTCAATCGAGAGTCGAGCAATTAATCTAAAAGCACACAAAAACTTTAACTTTAGAACATAGTATATATCAATTTTAATTTAAACTCCAATTTTCCTTAAAACCTAAATATTCACTTAGGTTCTCATGTTCAAAACCCATATCGGGATTTTTAAAGTTCCAAACTGATCAAATGTTCCACATCTCATGTATTAAATTCTTGAACCAAGCTCATAAACAATAAACCGATCTATTTATCCTTTTAAACCAATCATTAAAATGCTAAACCGGTCTTAAACCGTCACTAGAAGGTTGAATCAACTATGAACAAGTCAAAATAACACTGAATCGAACCTAAAACACACTGGAACCGAACATGAAACCTACTGAACCAATGATAAAACCACTAAATTGCCCAAGAAACCAACTGAATTGGTCTCAAAATCCATTGAACCGGCTTTGAATTACACTAAACCGGTTATAAAAGTCATTGAACTAGATTTAAACCCACTGAACCGACCAAGATTTACCCTAAACTAGTCATAATAAAGTTGAACTGGTGGCTTATTTATTTTTTTATAACGAACTGGCCAAGTCACCCTAGAACCGATCGGTTTACCCTTGAACCAATCGTGAACCAGGTAGACTATTTAATTCCTTTCCTAACAATACTTGAGCCGACCAAGAATCGGTCCAAAAGTCCCTGAACTGGTCAATCTTTTATTTTCTGTTGATTTTTTTCTATTTTTTGCAATTATTTCTTATTTAAAATTCTTTTAGGCTAGGCTTGCCTAGGCTCTTTAATTTCCATCTGGCCCAATGCCATCTGCGCTGGCCCAAAGTCAAAAATTAAAACCCAGCCTAGAGCCCGTGAAACCGGGCCAATCCGAATCCTTGCGGGTTGCATCTTCTCAACCCAGAAAATTAGAAAACACAAAAACAATTAACCTGGAAAAGATCTAGAATTTTACCTCAATTTGTTTGTAGATCCAACCTCGAAAGTCCCAGGCGACTCGCATAGCTTCTTCAACTTGGCTTTTAAGCCGATTGAATTGCTGAAATGAGGCTTGGAACCCCGTCTATGGCCGACGGACCGATCGACCAGAGTTTTCAAGATTCCAAAATTTTTACAACTTTGTTTTTGAAATTAAAGTAGGGCTTTTGTAGATTTGCTTCATTTAACTGAGTTTATAAAGGATTTAACCGAAATAATGCAATTAATCGCAGATTTAAGTTTTTGATTTATAGATCCGAACGTTATAGATGTTTGAATCTCACTTCCTAATTTTTATGATTTGGTCCCTGTACCTTTCTTGCTATTTTATTCTGACCTTTTTAAGTTTAATTAACCCAATTATGTCCTTTCAGTTTTCAATTGAACCCCAAAGTTCCTAATTTATTCAATTACACCCTTACTTATTTATTTGATTCTAATTTCCCTAAAATTTGGGCTTTTACGAGAATACATTTGGATATTTGTTATTTATTAATAAGAATTTTATTCAAATTTGTAAGAATCAATATTATACAATTTTAATCAATAGCATGAGTGGTGTGAATTGTATGAATTGTACAATGCATGAATTGTATGAGAACAAATTTGTGATAGGTAATAAAATTGTGGCAAGTAAAAACTACAAAAATGATGGTTTAGAATAGAGGTGGAATTTTGGCGATTTTGAAATTTATTTGTGGTGTCAATTGTAAATTACAACAGTTAAAATTACCATAATTTGTGCCACACTGTCGTAAAAAAGGCAATTTGAACTGGTTGTAAATTACGACGGTTTAAATTAACATAAATTTATGCTAGACTATTGTAATTTACAACGGTTCAAATTGCCAATATTTACATCAAACGATTAATTATTGAGGTTTGAATCTTACAGTTGAACCATTAAAATTTTTGGTAGTTCAAACCGTCAAAATATGAACGCTGTAAACTGATGGCAGTTCAAATCACCATGTTTGAACTACTGAAAAATTATGTTAGTTCAAACCATTGTAATTGAACCACATAAATTTATAGCTATTAGAACCATCGTAATTGACAGTAGTTAAAATCACCGAAATCAAACCGCCATAATTGACGATAGTTAAAACCATCAAAATTAACTACCGTAATTTACCATTGTATAATACGGCGATTTGTACAACAGTTGAGTTGGAAACACCGTATTATACCTAATGACAAATGAGATTTTGGCGGGTTTGTAGGACCATCATAAGGGTGAAAAATAGTAGTTAAAAAACCATTGCTTTATACAAAATTAACCGCTATAATTTAAGCATTTTTTTGTAATGCTATAACTATATTTTATTTATATGAAAATTTCTAAATTTTCTCTTATCCCCAATAAATGTTAAAAAAATTGAGTTTTTAAATAGAGATAGATGATTTCCCTATTCCTTCCATAATTAAAACATGCCAAAAGACTAAAGCTAGTGTAGATACTAATATTCAACAAATTTAAATATTGTCAGAATAATTATTTAAAATTCTAATACATAAAACAAGTCATAATTTTGACTTTATAAAGATAAAACTGAAAAATTGAATGAGATTTGCGTAATTATCTTGATTTTCTATAAAAAAAATTTTAATTAAAAATGTTCTATATATTATATTTTTATTTGTGAGAACAACTAACTTAGCTGGTACTATAGATCATAAAAGGTTGAAAATTCTTGGCGAGCCTAGTTCCCTCTTATAAACAAACAACCACAATTTTTTCATGTTTATTTTTGCATCATTAAATTTTAAACTTAACATTAATTCAGACACAATAATGTGGTATCCATATAAAATCTATATGGTCTCAATATGTGTGCATACGGATGTATGCACTTGTATAGAAAATATGAATAGTCTTTGTTGCAAAGAATTTAATTCTTCCAAATAAATACTTGATACCAAATAGGCTCACAAAGTTAATCATGAGACAATCAAGTGGCTGGGATTAAAAATGCCTAATTTTTTCATAATTGGTGAGGATTATAATCTACTGCTTCGGTCTCAATCAAAAAATCCTTACTCTCACCTTGGCAGTACTCTTTGTGCAGGATTGCAATTAATACAGGCTGTAAAGCTTGCTCCTAACAGTTAAATTAAAACACATAATTGGTTGAAGATCACTAGATATTTCGAATTAAAAAAACTCTAATTATTTTTTTTTTATATTTCTATTATATTCGGAATCTTTTTGTATGTTTTGTTGGCCCATCAGTCAAATAAATTATTATTCCTTTGGCAATTCAACCTATTTACTAGGGATTCAAATGAAATACCACCATAAACCTAACCTATAGAAAATTGAAGTAACATTAGTAATTGTGATGAAATGAAAATATTTAGAAATGTCATCTTTGTCACATATCTTCTTTGCTTCATGTTAATTTGCTAATAAACTCTAAATTTCTTGCATAAATTTTGATCGTAAAAGGGTTCGAGTATTCTGAGAATTGTGCTCGCACAGAGTACATTGAAAATTGCTAAGGATTGAAAGTTACTGCCCGCTATCAAATGTTTTTCGGAAAAATGAGTTTTTTAAATTTTTGTAAAATATCTTACATGCTTAAATATAATTAGTTAATTAATTAAAAAGTGACTATTTACCACATTTTTATAAGACATAATTAATTAAAATAGGTAAAATTTTATTAATTAATTATTTATATATTTGAAAAAAGTGACTTTTTACTATTCACAAGCATATTCATTAATTATTCTCATACAAAATTAATTAATAAAAGTTTAAATTTTACATTATTGTGAGTTAAAATGTCCATAAAGAAAAATGTTCTCGTAGATAAATGATAAAATAACACAAGACTTATGCGCGGAGTCTATAAAAAAGTTTATTTTAACCAAAAAATTATTTTTAATAAAAATCCAAAACTGTTTTTTATGAATTAATCAATTATTTTTAAAATTTATATTTTCTCCAAGAATTCAATGCTAGAAAAGTAGAGTAAGTTAATTTAAAAAAGAATCTGAAAATTTGTTCTTCAATCAATCTCTTATAGCTATTATTTGTTTGATATTTGCAGCAAAAAATCTTTTGGGTGTGATCAGTATAAAAGTGTTCATGATTTGATTTGATATTCAAATTTAAAATAAAATGTTCTTTATGGTTTATAATTTTTATAAATTAGATTGAATTATGATTTATAGTTTAGTTCAGTTTTGAATCATAGTTTGTGATTCGTAAAATAAAATGAATTAAATTTATTACTTTTATAAAAATTTTTGACAAAATTTTCTTAAAAATTAGTTATTCATTTTTTTTAATATGTTTAATTTAATAAATTAATTATTTATTAATTAACTATAATAATTATATATTATAAAATAAATATATTTATACTGTTTTATAAAATTTTATTCATATTAATAAAAATTACATTTTAAAAAAATTAATTATTAAAATAAATATAAATATAAAAATAAAAAAATATAATCAAATAATAAAAATATATTATAAATATAACATAAATATAAATATAAAATTTTTAATTTAATATATATAAAAATTGTATAATTTAATTTAATTTATATAACATATCTAAATATTAAATTTCAAAGTAAATCACATAACTTTTTTTTCTGAATCTAATTAAATCGAACTAAAATAAATAACAACTTCGTTGACTAAAACGGTTTGATTTTATTTGTTAAAAACCTTCCTGAGTGGTCCGAGCTCAGACCCGCCAGTGCTAGTGCCACTTCCTTCGTCTACACTCCACCACTGGCAATGGCTGACGCCGCCGTATACCTCGACGGCTCCGCCACTCTCCTCCTTAATTTTGGTTCAAAACTCTCCCTAATCCTGTTTCTCAGCTATTCAAATCCATAACCATCAGCTACAGTTATAATCTCTGTGTCTGCTATCATCCTCTAAATTGGGCACTTTCCGCGTTTATTTTGGTACAAGTTCTCGTCATATTTCACCGCTTTGTTCACTCTTCTCTAAATTTACCCATTTTGCCGATATTTCCTTGGCTTTAAGTTCGGATTCGAGTATTTAGTGCCACATTTTCGGTACGGCTGTGGAAGAGGAGAGAGCGCTGCTGTTTAAGAGGCTCATCGGCGTTGTGAACGACATCTCTTGAAGTGGCCAAGAAGTTACTAGGAATCTACTGTCATGGCAGCAAAATTTTGCTGGTGCGTTCTCTTAGATTTCTTTATTTATGGAGTTCGCTTTTCCATTGGGATGTATATTAATGAGTTGTTCAGATTTGGCGATACGAATTAACCCCAATAATTTCTTGATATGAACTGAGATTCTTCTAGTTAATACCTCGTAATCCAAAAATTTGGTGACTATCGTCAGTCGCCATCACTCTTTTCCAGTTAATGCATACCAAGGTATCTCTGCTATATGAAACAATGTCTTGCTGGGATCTCTGCTGGTTGGTGCCATTAATAATTTGTCTCCTTGATTGAGCGAGCTAATATTATCAAAGCAGAATGTAAATTAGAACAAAGCTTTTTGGGAGATAGCTACTGGTACCTGCTCATTTGTAGTCTGCATTAAATCCTCTAATTAAACTTCAAAAGAATCCAAATGAATTCATTGAAACTGCGGGTAATTCAAAAGGGATATGAATGCTGATAATTCTACATTCATTTTGGCATCTCTGCTCGCCTCAATGTCACTTCAGTGGGGCTCGCAATATGAAAGAGGATGTGATAGATGCCATACTGCGTTGTAATTATCAAAATCCTATTCATTTCTTATGATTATCTCACGATCAGCCTCCAGGCTTGAGCACTCTGAAAAAAGGAGATATTATGACGTTTATTAGTTATTGCAAGTTTTTCTTTTGCCTGGGAGCTATCTTTGTGCTTTCTACCCCTAAATGAATAATCTTTAATGCTTGTAAATATTGCTTAGTGAAATCTAATTATTTTGCAGATGTCTGATGCATTCTTGAGTCTTGTCTTGTATGATAACACTATTCTCTTCCGTTTGGCTAGCTTAGTTGCAAAGAAATGCTTGCTGAATTTTTTGCAGTGATCTTACTTGGAGCTCTTCCTTTGTGTAAAAAGTAGTTTATTTTGGTTTATATTTCAATAAATGGGAACTAATATTGCACACTAAGGAGGCTATTGAATAAATACCTGCAACTGAAAGCCTCCTGTGATGAAAGATCAGGTCCATTAAAAGGAGTGACATCTGATGTAGTAGAATGTTTTATTCATATAGTTCTGAATAGTTCTTAATTGACCAAATGTCATGACTTCAAATTATTTTTATTTTTTATGGTCATGAAGGAATTGTTTGCTTCATGACAAACTAATATAATTAAATCTGCTGTACTGACTATTAAGTGATTTTGAACTGCTAGATCTTTTTTGTTTGTGTATTTTCCCTTTTATTCTTTTAATAGATATCCTTTTTTGGTTTTTGGTGTGGGGAATATGGAAATCATACATGCAGGTTCATCTGCATGTTACTGTTGTGCCTCCCCAATGATCTTGTTCCTTTTTTCTCCTAGTTCTGGATGTTAATCAAAACAACCAGAGGTTGCCATGATGCAGAATGAGAGCTGGTTGAAGTGAAATAATGACGGTTTTATACTTTTGATGATGACAACTGGAGGATGACCTGCTCTCATTGCTAGTTACTATATGTCTATATTTGCACTTTGCAGCCTTGTCTGATCCTGAATATCGTTTAGTAGGGAACATTTATCTTGATATTAATGCTTCCCATTTATCTCGATATTTACACGTTGCATGCCCAACTCTGAACTTCTTCTACAGCTGGTGCGAGGCATGGCTGCCTTTAATTCTTCCTGCCTGCAGTGCAGTGCAGCACGCTATGGCACACTGTCCCTAAAGACCCTCCCAGATCAAAAATTTGTGTATATGCAAATAGAACTTACAACAATGGACTTTGGAACCTAGATGATCATCTGCATATAGCTTATTTTTCCTTTTGTTTAAATTCCATTCCTTCAATAAACGTCAAGAACTTATCCAATTTTACTTCATGCTTTAATAATCTTGTCTGAGGCCCAGATGGGCACAATATGTTGGCTTTGTGCTGCTACAACTTATGAAGGTTCAGATTTGACATTATGGATGTTCACTTGTCTGGTTTGCTTTGGTTTTGGGCATTTTTCAAACCAAAATGATCATGTTAGTCTTGTAAAGTCTTGGACATGATCGGTTTTTAATGCCTCAAAACAGAACCAAACCAAACAAACTGATATTGGTTTTCTTCAGTTTGACCTGTTTGGTATTCTAGAAACAATTTTTTAAAAAATAATCAAATTGGCAAGGCCTCTCCTTAGCCCTCTCCTTGTTGAAACTGCGGTGGAAAGTTCCTTGGCAAGGCTGAAGTCCTCATCCTAGCTCCTTCAGTATTGGTTCGCCTTCGCCTTCACGTTCACTTTCATATTCTCCCTCCCCTTCTCCTACATCAGCACTAGAAAAAAGTTCCACCACAACCACCAGAAGTGGAGGGCAGGAGAAGGAATTCCAGTATGAAAGACTGGTGGAAGATTTTGGCCCGTCTCTCTTTTTGTCACCATTTATTATGTTGCCAGGTTGCACTTGATAAAGAGCCAAAGAGAAAACTAATGTGTCAGATGTGCTGTTTGGGGAACTACTCTCCATTTATGACCAGAGCTGTCATGTAGATGCTGAACCTAGTATCATAAATAATTTATGGAAAAGCTAGAATTTATGACTATAGAGCACCTTAAACAGGAATTAGTAGCTGTGGATGAGATGGTGGCACCCCATGTTTGGACTGTGGAACAAGATGGGTAGAAGGTGTCAGTGCTGATGAAAAAGCTTGAAGATTATGTGGAGGCTGAAAATCTCGGATTTGGGACTATGTATGAGAATTGCAATTGCAGTGACAAATCCTGTGTCAGTGGGAGACCAAAGTTACTTGTCGCACCTGATGACTTCAGGCGCCCAATACCACTGCAGCTGATGAAAGAACCTGTTACAATAAGCACAAGGCAGGTGAATGCACCTAGTCTCCAGAACCAGCCAAACCATTTTTAATTCTCTTTACGCGTGAAATATTTGATTGATTAATTGTAAAATATTTTCCTTGTACGTTTGCAAGTTACCTCAAATTGAATGGTCTAGACACAGCATGGTATTAACTGTTGGGTCTTCTTTGTTGACCAGCCCCTGTCAGAAAAGATATAAGAAAATGAATGTGTATGCAAATCTTAATGGCAATTTAAAGAGCTTACTTTTTCCCTTCAAAATTTCTTATTAGCCCTCTGTTGATAGACCTATGAACAAGCTTGTATAAAGAACTGGCTTCAAGCAGGACATGGAACTTGTCCAAAGACGCAGCAGAAGGCAGCACTCTTACACCGAACTATGTCTTATCTAGCATTATAACATGCTGATGTGAGCGCTAACTTTATTATAAGTATGTGTGAGGTTTATATCCCTTAGAACTTCCATCCGAGTCAAGGATCCTAAGACATGTATGTTTACTGTAAAATTCGATTTAATTGATTAATAAATAATTCCCATCTATGGCCCTAGTGTAAACCAAACCTAATATTAACCCTAATACAAGTCCATGTGAGTTGAAATTCTCTTGGGTCTCCCTTCCAAGTCATAGATCAGTAGATATGCATTTTTCTAACTCAAGACAGTTCAGTTAGATAGTAAACGGTTTGCTCGAGCACAAAAAGCCCATCCAAGTCCCTAATGCACATGAAACCTAATACAAATCCCATTACAAGTATGTGTGGTGTAAATCTTTCAAGATGATCAACTGAGTCATGGATTTTGATATATAGATGTTTATAAACTTGATTTAATTGATTAATAAATAGTTTCTTGGTGCACAATAAACACATGCAAGGGGCCTATGTGGAGTGGAACCACCCAAAAGATTAGGCACTTATCAGCCTGGCAAGACATATGCTCGCTTTGTCAAAGGTGTGGACATTGATCCTCTGCTAAGCAAGCTTGCAACTGGAAAAATTGAAGACCAGCAGGCTGCCACAGGTTTGCATTTGATCAAGGTTATTTCATGCTGAAATAAACATACATTATTTTCAAGCTTATCCAACTGGGTACTTTGCTGCTCCAGATTTGACAAAACCCTAAGAGAGTGAGTCACCTAGAAGACTTTGGAAGAGAACCTTGTTTTTGATTTTTTAATTTTAAAATTAATCAAAACTTGTCCATGCTTTTCCAGTTGGTCAAATTTTAATTTATTCTTCTAATATTTTTTGACAACTTCATCTTATTGTTATTGGATAATTAGGAAAATATCTATATAGTCTATGTTCATCTAGTATAAGTTGATGGATTACATCTCACTCACCCATCTTAGCAACCGTTAGCTTGCCTTGATAGGATAAGACATGATAGGATAATTTTATCTTATCTACACAGTAATTTTACCCGTTCGAAAAAAGTAAAAATAATATTATCTTAAAATTTTTTTATCACATTGGATAAATTTTATATACTTATCAAGTTCTGATAATTTTATCCTAATTCGACTGATAAAGACAGATAAGGACAGTTGTCCAAATTTTTTATCTTGATCATTTACAAAATTACTGAACATGTATAAAAAGGATAAATTTATTTTATTTTAACTTGTCAAACCAAGCGAATGGCCCCTTGGCTGAACTTTATTTTTTAGGGAAAGCTTTATTTACTTGGTGTTTGAATCACATATGAGAGAGTCCACTTTCTAGATATTCTTCCACCCAATTCCTTTGGAATTTCTTTTGATATCCCTGGAACCGGTAAGATTCTCAATCATGTAAAATAATTTTACATCCTGTTTGTTGAAGGCCATTTGCGACTTCTAACCAATAACAATGGTAATAACTGCATTTAAGATTGTCAATGAGTGAAATTTTAATTCAATTTTAATACAAAGTTCAATTCAAAATTTAGAATTCGAATCTGATTATAATATTCAATAAATTTAGGTCTGAAAGTAAACATTCATGATATAAAATAAATAAATCAAATACGAAATTAAGTAATCTGATCTCTTAAGGATCCAAATTCAAATTTAAATAATATTTTTAAATTAAATTAATAATTATATATATATATGACATTAATAAATTTAAAAATTATATGAATTAAATAGAGAAAATCAGAAAATTCAATAATTAATATGATTAATGAAATAGAATTGAATGATTTAAATGTAAAAAGAAAATTATTTTCTTATCGAACCAGATTTTTTATTAAATTTCGAATCGTTTATCAGATTTAGATATAATTTAATAAATATAAATTTTATAAAATTTTAGATCAAATTTAAATATAATAATAATTAATTAAATTAATTAAATTCAAATTTAAATTAGATTAAATTCTAATTTGAGGGTTAACGGCCCTAAAACACTTGATCATTGCCAAGGCCGGTGCAACCCATCAACTCGTTGACCTTCTAAATCTCTCCGTCTTTGAGGATAACAAAAGAAGCATCATATCTTCGGAGGGCATTTGTGGAATCCTTCACGTCTAAATAATGGAGCAAGGAAGCCTGACAAAACGCAGCCGCCGTTATATTCAGCCTGACACTATTCAAAGTTATTATTGGTGCCCTGGAGGCAATCTCAACTTTAGTAACGCTTCTGGGCGAGGGCAGTTGGAACTGTGCAAATCATAATTTTAGTTTAATTTTTATTAATTTGATTTAATTTTTTAATTTTAATATTTTAAAAACTAAATGAAATTAATTTAATTATAAATTCAAAGTAATTATTGGTGCCCCGGGGGCAATCCCAACTTTAGTAACACTCCTGGGCAAAGGTAGCTGGGACTGTACAAATCACAATTTTAGTTTAATTTTTATTAATTCAGTTTAATTTTTTAATTTTTTAGTTTTAATATTTTAGAACCTAAACGAAATTAATTTAATTATAAATCAAATTAAACTAAATTTAAAATTTCAATTCAGTTTTGTTTGGTTTTTAGTTTGATTTATTATTATTTAAAAATATTTAAATAAATTATTTATTTAATTTTTTATTATCAAATATATGTATATATATATATGTATATGTATATGTGTGTGTTTATTTGTATGTGCATATATATATATATATATACACACACATAACACACATACATATTCATGTGTGTGTGTGTGTGTACATATATATATAAATTTATATAAATATAAAAATATGTATGTATACGTGTATATGCACACATATACATCTGCATATACATACAAGCAAAAATATGTAAATACATGCACTTACACATTCATTTATGTATATATGTGTGTGTGCGTGCGCGCGTGTGTGTGGGTGTGTGTGTATGTACATGCACACATATATATGTGTATATACATATATGCAAAAATACATAGATACATACATATACACATTTATGTAAGTATATATATATATATATATATCTCTGTGTGTGTTTGTGTGTATGTGTACACACGTATACATATATGTGTATATACAAACATGCAAAAATACATAGATACATACATTTATACATTTATGTTGTATATATAGATATGTGTGTGTGTGTGTGTGTGTGTGCATGTGTGTGTATATATATGTATGTATACATATTTCTGTAGCTATATATTTATATGCAATATAGATATATGTACATGTATATATATTCATATTTATACAAGTAGATAAAATTTGTGTGTATATATATATATATATATATATGTATGTGTGTACACACATATATAGGTATGTATATGTATATATGGATACATTAAATATATAATTATATAAATATATGCGCGTATATGTGTGTATATATTAATATTTTTTATAGAGGAAAAATATTTTTAAAATTTTAATTTTTGGTTTTAAATTGTTTGGTTTGATTTTTAGACCAAATCAAATCATAATTTTGAATTATTTTTTAAAATTAAATCAAACTAAATTAAATTTAAAAAATCTAAACCAAATTTTAAAATTTAGTTGTGTTTAATTTGATTTAATTTGATCAATCAGTTTGATTTTGTAGTGCAGTGGCTGGCCTCTTCAATTTTTGCATATACTAAGGAAATAAATTACGCGCTACTAGGTCCAGGTTGGTGCCTCTTCTAATGGCACTCTTGAAACAGAGCCTGCAAGCGTGATGGAGGACGAGGCTTCGGCCATGGTGGCAATGCTAGCTAGCCATTCTGAGGGGAAGGGAGAGATTGGAGCTCTTGATACCATGCTGCTTTTGTAGAGCTGATCTGAAACGGGTCTCCCAGGAGCAAAGAGAATGCCACCGCGGTGATGGTGCACCTTTGTGCCGGGGATGATGAGTGTCTGTCCAAGGCTCAAGCTCTTGGCTTGGTTCATCCATTGCTAGACTTGGTGGAGAATGGCACCGAGAGGCAAGCCGAAGGCGCCGCAGTTGCTTCAGCTCCTTGGAAACCATGATAGCAACCTGGCGAACTTCCAATGCATGGTGATGGTCAGACCGAGGCTCAAACCTGGTCCTTGTTGGTTCCGGTTGCTGGAATAGCCAGTGTAGATGGTAGCTGAAGGTCATTCTCCCTTCTGGTGTTTAATTTATCTTTTTTGTGACGGAGATGAATGGTAAAATTTTATTATTTGAAATTTGTAGAGTGAGAAAGTGAATTTGAGTTGAAATTGAAAAGTGAAAGAAGCAAAGCCATATTGAAATGTAGAGAGGTCTAACTCCTCTTTTTGTATTAACCCTTTAATTTTTATTAGCCATAACCGGATTTCCTATATTTTAAACTAGGGGTGTTCAACAAATCGAACCAAATTATTTAAACTGTATAAATCAAATCAAACTGTATTAAACTAAACCAAACCATATAATTTGATTTGATTTAATAACTGATATCTATAAACAAATTATATAAATCGAATCAAATTGTATAATTTATATATATATATATATATACAAAATTAAAAATCTTATTTCTATATATGTAGTATATTTTTATTATTTAACTGTAAAATTCTTCTTTTTATTATATTTTAATTTATATTTATTTTAATCATTAATTTTTTTTAGAGTGTAATTTGTATTAGTAATAGTGAAGTTCTGTAAAATAGTATAAATATAATTATTATATAATGTATAACTACTATATTTAATTAATAAATAATAAATTTATTAAGTTAAACATGTTAGGAAAAAAATAGATGACCAATTTTTAGAAAAACTCTATCAAAATTTTTATAAAAATAATAAATTTAATTCATTTTATTTTGTAAATCATAAACTGTAATTTAAAATTGAACTAAACTGTAAACCGTGATTAGATTTAATAGTATAAAAAAATTATAAACTGTAAAGTATAACAAACACCCTACTCTAAACCTATGATATCTTTTTCTTTCTTTTCCGGGTGGGGTAAACTTGCATGATTCAAGAATTTCTTTGTTAATAAGTGGGCAGGTGGGCCAAAGCCATGCCGTTCCTGAGATTCAAAAGAAGAAAACAGAGTAACAAAATTGAATTTGCCAAAAACCATATTTTGCTTTCCATTTCCGTGAAGCTTCATTCTACTCAAAAAGCAACAGAAAGGAAAGAAAAAGAAGAGACATAAGCTAGTAAATAACAAAACAAAAAACAAATTTCAGGAGCTCTCTCACCACTCAAAAAGGAGCATCTCCGTGCATCAAACTTAGGCTGCTTAATTGTCTCTTTAGTAACTTGTCTTAATCTAGGAAAGTAGCCGCCCACCCGTCATCAAGAATAACAAAAAGCTACTTGTAACCAATTGTACTAATTCAAATTGCTAGAATTAATTGTGCTAATCTCCATCAACTGGAAAAGTCACTGTTGTCCCTGTATAGCGACTGGGAACCTCTAGAATTTCTATATCCCGCACTCTAAAATTGCTATAGATAAACACGTGTACAAAATACATAATTTCTTACAATCATAAGAAAGTAAAAATAAAATAGATTATCGAGTTAAGTTTGTGCTACTGTAAAAGGTTCACAAGCTTTAACCAAATCAAATCACTTCAAGAATTGGCATGATTAATGTGCTTTATTTGATACTATCTTTAACATGTAATGTCATTCTCTTTAATGGTCATATGAAGTTCACACATGCATAATAAGATATGACTCTCACCTCATTAAAAGCATTATCAAATAAATTGATGTATGTGCTAACTCTTTAATCGTTCCAAGTCTTGTGTCTTTCCATAAATAAATAAATATATGAATAAATAAAAACACTTCATGGCCTATTTTCTGGCTGGAAACTTATTTGGTTATTCATGATGTTGTTGCCCCTTGATATCTTCTAAATCATTTTTCTTTTCTAAATTATGAAAAAATTCTTACCGGTAATTAATATTAGAAGAAATTTACTCTTTGCATATATGTCTTGGGAGAACTGAGATACTATTCCTAGTTGTCTAATTTTGGGTATATTAATTTTAGTGGTGTAAATGGGTCGAATTTAGATTAAATTAAATAAATTTGAATTTGAATCGATTAATATTTCTATATTTGAATCCAATTCAAGATTTTATACAATATGTGCCTATTAAATCATATTCGAGTCCGATGAATAATCTGAAATTTAATTTAATTATAAAATAATACTCTATTATATTTAGGTCTCCCAACTCTATTCTATCAATCATATTAGTCCTTTAATTTTTTGATTTTCCTAATTTAATCGCTAAAAGATTGAATTTATCAATATTAGATATGAGATTATTAATTTAGTGAAAAAATATTATTAAAATTCAGATTTGGATTTCTAACAGATCAGATTGTTTAATGATATATTCAATCAATTTATTTCAGATTACAGATATTTATAATTAAATTTAATTTTTTTTGAATATTTTAATTAAATTCAAATACTAAAATTTAGATTGGATTTAAATTAGATTTAAATTAAAATCTAACTTATTGAGAGACCTAGTTAAACTTTTTTTCACTATGTGAATCCTTTTACAAAGTACAGGGTATTTCATTTTTTGTAATTTTTTTGGATTTTGAATTTATGATGTCATAAAATTAATATTTATAGGTATTAAACTTTGTCTATATTTAGTTTTAGATTTTCTGGTATCCTATTTATTTTTTTTTTTAAAAAAATTGAATTTGACTGAAGCAATTCTAAAAGAACAACTTTATGAAATTATCTAAAAATGATATAACAAGTGGTCATATAAAAGCAATAGGAATTTGAGATCAAGTCAGAACATATATCTTATAATTTATCTATACCCTGCATTAATTTTGGAAAAGAATAGAAGATTTAAAAATTCATTTAATAGTACTTTCTTAAAGTTTAAACCTATTAAAATCTACCAGTAACTTAAAGGCCACTTACAATTTTAAAATCTACAATAATTTAGGACTTTGAAGGGCAAAGAAACTCCAATATTTTGTTAATTTATGAATTGCAAATCTGATAACAAGAGCTGATCTCCATCTTCCCCCTATCCCGCATACATGCAATAATCCAAAAGGTTCTTTAATTTAAAGTCGGGTCAAAACCCCCCCCCCCCCCCCCTCCCTCTCTCTCTCTCTCTCTCTCTCTCTCTCTCTGTGAAGAAAAAGATTGTCATGCTTTTAACCTCTACATTGTAGTATTATCATGGACTTCAAAAAGCCGAAATAAGTGCTTCCCCGCGCAAGCTTCCATCCAATCAAACCCACTAACAAAAATTCATAATTTCATAAATTCTCACTACCATAATTAATATTTTGCCAATATTTAAAAATAACCCTAAAAAAACCAGATTCAGTTATTGGAGAAACATCTAGAGATTGTTTTTTTTTTTTTCTTTTTAATTTTGAAAAGATGTCTGAATTGTGACAAAGAACAGCATTGTACACCATAATCTTCTGCTCCGACAATCCATCTCTTTGCATTCCATATGAAAGATTAAGATATCATTTTCTTCACCATTCATGTTTTTATTTTTTACACAGAAGTGTCATCTCCCTTGATGTGACACAATAATTTCTTTTTTTTTGTTACTTTTTAACAATTATTATTAGAGTTTATACCGTATAAGAAATATAAAATAAAGTGAAATCTGTACTATATATGAGATATTAAGTACAGGTACAGAAATATATAAAACACATAAGTTTAGTATAACAAAAAGTACATGTTACTCGTACAAGACAATTTTTGAGCTAACAAATAAAAAAAAATTATAAACTTATATATATATATATAACTTTATTTATAAAATCTTAAAAAAAATAACTTAAAAAAAAGAAGAGAAAAGTACTCTGTTACGTCTGGTATATAATTTCTATGAGGCCACCTCATATGTCAATGTCTGTTTTGCATGAACTTTAGACGTAAGAATAATTTAAATATAAATTTTATGGAAAACGACAATTTTGACCCTCATATTTAGATAATATAAATGGAAACCTCCTCCCTTTTCTAAATTTACACTTACACCCCTACTTTTGTTACCAACTCTTAATTTATTTTACTTTTATTTTGGGGGAAGCGAGGGTTAAAGTGGCACGCCCATATAATAATCTAGAGAATTAATTGCTCACTTTTTTTTTTTTTTTAGCTTTAGTGTTATTGAAAAAAAAATGTGATACTTGAAAGAATTTAATCCAATAATAATAATAATTAATTAATTAGTTTAAGCCTTTTCTCTCTCAAGTATTATTACTACTCATCAATAGTAATAATAATGATAATAATAATAATAATAACGTCTTCATCATCGTATCATCATCATCATCATCATCATTGCTATAGAGATGCACAGACATCATTAACAAAAAGTCATGCATGTTTAATACATATGTGTGACAGCCAAAATTCAACAAGGGTGAAAAGTGGATTGTCAAGATCAAGAGTGACTAATTAAGGAGTAACTTTTGACAGGTTTTTTAAAAACAAAAGGGGCAGAGATGAATAGAATCTCATATCGGAATAGAAAAAAAATTGTCAAGAGTCATATGTTAAGGAATTAAATTCTATGGAACGAAAAGTTCTGAAATTTTTTTTAGACCAAAATGCACAATACCTCTCGTCATGGACAAAATCCGATTAGTTACAGTATGAGTTTCCTATTAATGTTGGTAATCACAAAATAATATAAAATATATTCATGTGCTTTCTATATATGTATACTTGTGTAAACATAATTTTACCGAATTGCCTATCACTAATAATTTTTTATTTTCAATTTTATTTTTTAATTGGGAATTTTTTTTAAAAAAATGATTTTTAAACTCAACCAATTCTCTTCCCCTTTCATATTTTTTTTTCATTATAAATCTTTAATTATGTAAATAAACTATTTATTTTTCTCATGCATTTTGGGTTTCGACATCGTGGCTGCCACTACTAGTCATCTTAAAACGCTAAGGACAAAATAGATTGTTAGGTGGGGCCACAGGGAAGGTGACAACAGATTTGGTTCGTCTACATTTTTCTTCTATCTTGGTTGATCTGGACATTCCAAGCTAGTTACTTATTAATTAAAAAATAAATTTAGATTAAAATATAATTATATGAATAAATTTATAATATATGGCCCTCTATAAATTTTATTTATCTAATTATTCATTTAATAATTATTTTTTAAAAAATAAAGAAATTGAATATCTCAATTTTTAACTTTAATGAACGGAAAGAGTGGTAGGGCCACATATTACTGCTGGGTGAGGTCAATTTCGTGGTCTACCTAAAGCCCAAACATTGAAAAAGCAAGACCATTGGATTCTCCTATTTGCTTTCCAATTGTCTAACCATTTCGATTCCGTCGAATCATTTGAATTTCAATAAAGAAGATAGATAGGTTGGCCATGCATTGTGTCGGCACGACGTCGTATTCCTTTTTCCGATTCGTTCTTTAAATTCAGAAAAAGGGGTATTCATGAAGGAGCCCAAAATGAACAGCAGCACAAGTGGAACAGGGTGCGAAGTGGGGCACGTGAATGATTAGCTCATGTGGAAGAGTGCAACAACCAGCTTCTAACTTTCTTTCTCCACATGCTCACATATATCTACATATAGAGAGAGAAGGGGGGAAGAGAGAGAGAGAGAGTAGGGCACTGCCAGAACGTTATAAAAGTGAAAGCTGCTGTGCAGATAGATCAGGTGAGAGAGAGACACACACATTCCGAAGTGGGTATGATGGCCATGCATGGAGCAGTGGTGATGATGAGAAGGAGATGAGATTGGGCTTGGGTTTCGGAGCCACTGATTCTTCCATTGATTCTTCTCTCTCTCTCTCTCTCTCTCTCTCTCTCTCTCTCTCGCGCGCGCGCGCGCGGGGGGCACGTACCAACTTTGCTTCTTTTTATGACAGCTAAATGAGATATCGCAGGGATGTTTTAATTGGAAAGCGTTAGAAATTAGAACACTTCAGTTTTGGGTTTCCTTTATGATTTAAAATTTTTAAAACTATTTTTTTATAAACCTTTTTTTAAAGAATATTTTAGTAGGTTTTTATTAAAAACAAATAAAAATATTTTAAATTATAAATCTAATTAAATTTACAAAAATAAATTATATAATAAAGCTTAACCTTGTTAAAATAATAAATAAAAAATTAAAAATCTAAAAAGTATGCGAAACAAATTCCCCATAAAATTATTATTATTATTATAATAATTATAATACTAGGTTTTTCATGGTCAACAATTTCGGGATCACGAGCAGAAACACCCCCCACTGATTACTCAAATGACTGGAGGGAGGCGACCGACCGACCGACCAACTATCAGGTTATTATGAATAATAATCTGCCCAATCGACAAGTTAATCTTTAATCACACGTAGGGGGAGAGAGAGAGAGAGAGAGAGAGAGAGAGATCATTTTGAGGGAGCATGGAAGGGTATTCAATGATCCATTCAATCGAGTGGTTCGTTTAGTGGCTTTATTCGTTCTCTGTGAGCAGCTTTGGGTGTAGAGAAAGTCACTTGTAACACCTAATCATTCCCCAAGATTCTTTTCTTCTAACATCACCAACTTCGTACCCTACATATTTGTGCATCTTATAATATTACGGATTACCTTATTACCAATATAACGTCATTTGTGTGGCAGGCTGCCTACCCATGTATCTGCAAGGGAATTCATGAAAATGTCTAATTGTGTTCATTTCTTTAGAATCTCATTTTCCATCCCTTGAAATTTTTGCAACTCAAAATCGGGTGTTATTAAAGATAGAAAAGATAATGAATTCATAATTCTGATATTATACAGCAAAGAATCAATCCTTATTCTAACAAAGAATAATAAATTAAATAATATGAATACTATATAATTTAATATTTAATTAATTAACTACTGTGGAGAGCACACAACTTTTGAAGAAGGGGATCAAGAAGAAGAGGGGGAGGTTCTGCATTCAAATAAAAGTTCTTATGACTTGGGCGTTGTCAAATCATAGTATACATTCAGATGCCTTGAAAATAAGGTTGAAAAGGAAAACATTCGAGTTAAAGATGGAAATATTAATGCCTAAGTTTAAGGCATAACATCTACAGTTAGAAGAGTGATGATTACATAACCATGACAAGTTAAGTGAGTACAGTGTTCAAAAATAATTAAATTATTACATGTTAAAAGACAAATAAAGAAGTTGTTCACTTTAGTGCCACATCGCGCTTCTCTTAAGGATAGTTTTAATTTTATACAATAGATAGATGGTTAAATATGTGTTGTTTCATTTGTCCTTTTGGACATAATTTTCGTTGTGTTTAAAGTATGAAAGGGTAAAGGTTAATTACGTTGGGAAAAACAAGAAGAGAAGAAGAAGGAGAAGAATTTCCTCACTAATTCTTCTTTGGCTGCCCATAGAATTTTTCGTAAGTGGCATTGACACCTATCATACAAATGTCTAGTTAGTACAGAAAGATTCGTTTCAACTAAGCTAGCAACTAGTTTTTCCCGTTTACCCCCGTTGAATAAGCTAGCTTTCTGAGACTTTAATCCCTTAAAGGTTTAAGAAAAAAATGAAAAATGAAAAGCTTAAAAGAAAAAACTTGCATTTGAAGTCAGCATGACATTATGATTTCTTATAAAAGAGACTACAGGTTAAGAAAAGCAATGCAAACTGTACTAGATTGACAAAACTAAAACTTGTGTTGAAAGTTTAAAATACTAAATTTATAATCTTAAAATATCCAAGTTTTGAAACCTTGGATCTAAAAGTTTAAGTTAATATATAATAACTGAAAATGAAATTGAAAGCTATCTATTTAATCTTATTCAACATGTAATGATAAGTAAAATATAGTTTGCTTAAGATTAAAACTTGTTTTTAATCACTTGTCATTTTTTAGTGATTGATACATCAGACAAACCAAAAGACTCAAAAGCTGAGATTGATTTAATAAACTTACTAGTTTGTGGTGAAAGGAGTAACATCTTCAAATCTCAAGTCGTCTCATCACTTCTTCTACCCCCGGAGCGAGAGAGAGAGAGAGAGAGAGAGAGAGAGAGAGAGAGAGAGAGAGAGAGAGAGAGAGAGAGAGATTGGGGGGGGATTCTTAATATATTTATGGAAAATAATGTGTATCGTCAAAAATAATTTTTTCATTTATGATATATTGTATAATACTATATTATATAGTGCTATATATATGAGGGGCTTGAAGCCTAAAATATAACATTTGACCAGTGATATAAAACAATCTTCCAAATTTATTATGTTAATGCACTCTCCAACTTGACAAAGTTGTTCGTGTCTCATATTCATGCCCTCTTAAACCCCCATTATCCCATTTCTCATGGTCTTTTATTTTCTTGGAAAGCAAAAAATTGAGAATTTCATAAAAATGGACTAAAGCCCAAGCAGAAGCTAGAGAGTAACCATTTGTCAGGGTCTGCGTGCAAGTTTCTTGTCAATTTGCCATAGAGAAATACTCTCGTGGTTTTCTTATAGATGGTTTTGTACTTATGAAAAAGATTGATAATAGATCTCGTTGTATGTTGGGGAAACACATACGGAAGAAGATTGATAAAGTCCTTCTTAGGTACAAGAAAAAATTGATATTTTCTTTTGGATGTTAGTTAGTGTAGGAGAATTAACTTATGAGTTTTTAACTACCGACCTTCCTATCTCTATAAAGATGATGAAGAAGAAGAAGAAGAAGCTGAAGAACAAACAAACTGTGCAAACTTATACACGAAGTAATAAAAGTCATTTTCTTTTAAATACTAAGCAATCCTAAGTCGGATTATCAGAGGTAAGCAGAGCCTCCGCATGTGTGAATGCTGGCATGGATTCAGGAAGGACAGCAACAAGACTGATCTATGTAAACAGAAATATTAACAGCCATGCCTATACACAACATGAGTGTCAGAAGGCTGCTTCGTGGCCATATATTTATACAAACAGACGAAGTAGCTGTCTATACGGAGATGCAGTTAAGATGTCAGACGCATGAGCTAACAGAATCAAAGCACCGCATGCATCTTCAAGCTGGACTAATCTGGGGGGGAGAAACAGCGAGAAAATGAGACATCTGTTTCTTGAACACAGGCTTAGAGTAGCGTGCTGGGGGAAACCTAGAGAGAGAGAGAGCGAGAGAGAGAGAGAGAGAGAGTCACAGTCTCCCATTCTTCAGTGTTGTTTCCCGTAAGCTTTTTGACTCTCCGATCTTTCGCAGTCTTTGGGCGCTTGTTGGGGCCAGATGGGCACAAGATTCGAGGGTTTCTATTTTCAAAGCGCTTTGTTCTTGTTTTGTGTTTTGGACTTTAAACTTTGGACTTTGAAGGCTATATATCTGTGTTGTGTGGAATTGAGTGGCATTGTGGAGTCTTTTGAGGTTCTTGTCCCTTAGATCTCCCTCTCTTCCAACATAATTAGTAGGTTATAAACTTACAATTACTCAATAATCATCATGCACAATCCTCTCTCTCATGGATGCATATATATTTTAATATTTAAAAAGTGCAGCCTGAGTCAACATATTCTCTCGCAAAGGTGAAAGTAAAGAACTAAACTCTAGGTTGATCTTCTGAGAGAATTCCGGGAATGAAGGAAACAGAATATTTGAACTAAGATTTTGAAAATATGCACGGTCATGGGTCTTTCCAGTTTCTATTTTAGTTTCCTTTAATTTTTTTTTTTCCATGGCATTGAACTTTCAGATATAAATCTGAACTTGTACAAAAATAGCAATATTCTAGTCTACATTCTCCCTGTTTCACAGTTGAAAAGATATTGGTTTTCAATCTCATGTTCATGGGCATCTCTAGATGATGATAAATAAATTTCAACATTAATAAATTCACAATTCCTTTATCAATTTCTCTCACTGTCAAGGAGATCATTCAAATTCAAGGAGCAAGGGTCTTGAGGCTCAATCTATCTTGGGCTATCTTGGGTTGGGAGAGATAGATACTACACGGAAAGGTATGTAATACCATTTTGTGATAGCAACTTCATGTCAGAAAGGCTCATTAATCATGTGCTCAATTACCTAAATGCGTTATGGTATAACATTGAAATAATTACATAGAGATGCAACACTTGATTTTTCAAAGTTAGAATATATTGCTTGTTCAATTATGAGCTATATTAAATATTAATTCATAAAGTAATCTATCCTAAGCTCTCTCTCGTGATAATATATTCTTGTGTTTCTAGTTCATTTGATTAGTAAATATTCCTATATTTACTCGAAAAAAATCATTTGATGGGATAAACCCGGGAAACCTAGTATCCTATTAAAGGAAAGAAATTCACTTCCCTTTTCCTTATGATTGGTCAAAACAAAAAGAGTGATTGTTTTCACTTCTTGAAGAAGAGACTATCAATGGACAATGACGGTAGATGTTTTACCTTCCATTATATAGACCAAATATCTCATTTGAATGAAGAAAACAGGAAGCTGCTTTGTCCTTTTTTCCCAAGACCCTTCTAGAGATCCATTTGAAGAACAAATATATCATGAATATTCATATCGAAAATGACAAATTCCAATATATTTTACTGTTAAAATGCCTTGGCCAACTATAATTTGCTATCTATTTCATTAACTGGGAGCTTTTCAAGGATGCTTGATCAATGTGGTTGCTGTTTAACCATCCAAGAGTTCTATTTATGTACTCTTGACCCTCGATGGGTTATTGTCAATGAATGAAAATTGCAGACTTTGTTCTTTTTTTAAAAAAAAAAAATTCAGAGATATATAATTGTATGGTTAAAGGGACAATAGCCTTACCTTGACTGTAAAATTTACAGACACTTACAAATGAATTATTGCAAAGCTGCAAGTTAAATATAGAAGTTCAACGTTAATACATTTTACCAATTAATACAATTAATAAATTCAACTAAATAATCTGCAAAATAATATTATGAGCACCATATATATGGCATCCAAATCATCAAAACCTATGAAAGGAAAATCAAAGGTTAATTTACATTCTGAGCCTCTCCACTCAGACTCTTGATATATAACTTAAAATTTTCGGAGAATATACCTTCTATATTTGACAATAAAAATTGAATTTAAACGTTCCCAGTTATTGTATTTTCCCTAACTCACAGTAGCATTGAAATCACAAACTCAAAATTGATGTAATTATAACCCTATAATTATAATGCAAATTGAAAACACAATCTGAACAACAATTGAGTAATTTTTTGCACTGATACGTGAAACCACTGTGTGATTCCACTACTAGATGGAAAGAAATATAATGCTCTAAGAGATATAAGCTATTTCAGTTGAAATAGAAACTCCTTAAATAAAAATCTAATAATTTCACCATTGAACAGTTCATAGGAGATGAAATGCTAATGATAATGTCTGCAAATTAATTGGGTCTTAAATTCCAACATAAAAACTACAAGTCTGTAACTCATACATTCATGATCTCTACAACCATGCCCACACATAACACTCTAAAATTAAACTTAAAGAACATGAGAAAACCATGACCCACTATTTCTAGGGTTTCACTTAATCTTCTCTCAGAGAGACTAAGTTCTTTTTTCATGGCCCTCTAATTACCATCCCCTTCCTATAGCTTGAGGCTTTACTTGGAAAAAGAAAAGAAGAATAAGAAGAAGAAGAAGAAGAAAAACCTAATTACGCCTCATATAAATATAGGACTTGGGGGGATCACAATTCCAGATAATATATTCTAAAATTCACAAAGGATTAGTACTGGTGGGAGAAGAGCTAAATCCAGACATATCAGTCCATGCAGTTCCACTCCAATACTGATCATTTCCTGTCGCTACTCCCAAGAGTTGCCTTGAAGAAGAATTCAACTGATCCTGCGGACGCTCCTCCATCTTCACTGAACCCATCTGACTAATAAGGCCTAAATTAGAAGCGAACTGCTTTGGCCGGAGTTGACTTCCCTCTCCTGCATAACCCGATCCGTCCAGCCCCCCATGAAACGGGTACAGCCCCACTGGGAAATCTAACCCGTTCACCGAAGAGATCTGTCCCGCTGCCTGCAAGCGCCATGGCTCGATATATGAGCCACCGCCACTGAGATTCAAATCGCTTATCCCCGTGGAAATTCCGTTGTAGTTTAACCCTAGGTCACTGGGAGCGAATTCAGTGAGCTGACTCAGAGGAGAGATAAAGCGGAGTGGTGGGATTTGCGTCGGTGTGAGGCCCAGTATGCTTGCTGCGGTGGCCGTGGACGTGGTGGAGGAAGCTGCACCACCAGAGGAACTGCTGCTACCGGCAGCCGGGGATTTTGAGCTGCCACCCCCCTTGCTTCGCTTGTTCCTCCGGCAGCCACCTCCCACTGGGACGTTACGTAGGGCACCGCCACGAGTCCAGTAGCGGCGGCAGGTCTTGCAGAAGTGGCGGGGCTGGGAGAGGCTGTAGTTGTTGAAGTAGCAGAACTTGGTGTTGGAGGACTCGCACCGGGGGCATTTCAGGCCAGCCTCCGGCATCGGCATGTTTGCCATCCGGGCTCGGTCTGCCATCGATCCAGGCCGGATCGAGCCTGCTCCGCCCGGCCCAGGCGCAGGGAGATTAGGGTTTCCACTGGTGCCTCCAGTTTGCTGATTAGGTTGCTGCAGGAAAAACAAACACAAAAGGAAAAAAAAAAAAAAAAAAAAAAAAGAGCAAGAATGAAATATGTGGTATATTCATGAATATAAAGAGAAGGGAGAGAAGAAGATAAAATAAAGGGGGTTGAGGGAATATTTATCTTTTGAATTTGATTAGGTTTTGCTTTATTGGCAAAGAAGCCATGGAAGCAAAAAATTGAAGAAGAACCATTACCTGTTGCCAGTTGGATGGATCAAGATAAGCTGGAATGGAGGAAAAAACCATGGTTCTCTTGATCTCTCTCTCTCTCTCTCTTTCTCTCTTTTGTAAAGGTTGATGGGGTATGAACTCTCTAGTGGAGAATCACATCAACAGGAAAGAGCGTTGATGAGAGAGAGAGAGAGATAAAAGTAGAGAATGAGAATAAGGAACGAAAATAAAGGAGGGAGCTTTATGCTATATATACGAGTGTGTATGTGTATGTGGATATGTTTATGTGCATGTGTCCATGCATGTATGATGTGTAGTACATTAGCCGCGGTAGCATGTTACTGATTGTTGTCTATTTTTGTTTTATTGCTTTTTAGGGTTTCGTGAGTGAGGTCAGAGATGTAATGTTTGTTTCTTAACCTTTAAGCTTCTCGCTGATGCCTGTGGAAATTACTTTAGAACTAGAGTAGTATATTTTAGTGGCCCTGCTCTTGCACGAAAAAGTAGAGAGAGCATGTGATTTTGTGTAAACAGATGCACTATAAGCAACATGTATAACGAATTATTAGTTTGATAACGTAAGAAAATAATGATAAATAAATGAAAAGAAAATTATTTTAAGGAAAAAGGCAATTCTTGGGGGTGCTTTGTTGGGTGAAGAAGAGTCCAAAGAAGGGTCCCGAGTCCCGACCGAGTGAAACCTTTTTACCCAATCTCTCTTTAATTGGTTTGCATGGGAATCCTAAAACAGTACAATGGAATATATTTATATATATCATATATGTGAGCATGTATACTAGAGAGAGAGAGAGAGAGAGAGAGATAGCGGCAGCGCACATGTACAGTAAGGCTTATTTCAATTAGGCTTTCACTTCCATATTGAGAATAACGTCATGGATAAAACGTTGGTGGCAAGATTTTGTTGGGGAGTGGTAAGACTGCAGACTTAATTTAGTAAGAATAAGGGATGCTGTGGTCAATTCAATTAAGCACGCACAATTGATCTTGGAGGATCGGTCGGTATTGAGTCGTATTGAGATTGGCTTGTAACATTCTGTTTATGGTCTGTCTGTTAAGTATAAATAAACACCCACAACTTAAGAAATGGGCTTTTCTAGGTTAAAAAATTCACCGATGCTTTGAAGCGTTTTACGAATGGAGGGTGTTCCGATTGCAATTCTATCTTGGTATTGCTATGCCCGTGGATCAGTGGTTTGCTGGTGCATTTCTTATTTTTCCACTTCACGGGGCCTCTTCTTGATGGCATGTTGAGTTATACGGCAGTACTTAAACAGTTCAGGAATGCATTAGGCCCATTAGGCCCTTATTTTCACTTGGGGCTTGAGTTGATTGGTAGCGGCGCGGCGCGCGGCGCTGCTCTGAGGTCCTCCTCAAGGCCTGTAACTGCAGAGGTTTGTGTGTCCTGTCTAAATCGTAATGTTCTTCCCTCAAGTTTTCTCTGTTTCGAGGATTTTAATAAATATTTAATTCTAGCTTTCGTTATATATATAAACAGAAACCCAATTTGGCAATATGGTTTTTTTCAATGTGACAGGACCAAACTACTTGATTTTATGAAAAAAGAAAAGAATACTCACAAAAGGAGGACTTTTACAAACCAATGGCTCCTTTGTGAGTGAATCACTAATCTTTTGAATGTTTCTTACTTTCCTTATAGTCAAAATTCACGGTGAATGGATCAATTAAAATGTAAAAATTCAGTGTGGCAAATCGTTTTATCATAGCTATCTTTAGTTACATCAAGGTTGGAATCAAAAGTTATAATTTATTTATGAAATAAAAAAAGAACAATGTAAATAATGTATACAACTCGAGCTTTTACAGATCGGCCCAAATAAAGGCTCTTCAAATGTTCAAACACAATGATAACGAGCCAGGCCCAATCCTTGTCTTGGGCTTTGCCATGGTTGCCAAGGCTTGGCCCATGAAAATTTTACCCTGGCCTTAGCCCAATTATATATATATATATATATATATATATATAGGAAAATTGGAACCCAAGATTATTCAAACAAGTATAACACTTAAAACTCATTTTTAGATTATGTGTTTCACTCTTGTCCATCCTCGCCATCTTAAGTTAAGTTTTTGACTAACTTACATTTTTAATATATTTAAAAAAAATTGTAACTTAAATTTTACATGTATTATTTGTAAACGGTAGATAATAATGTAACAAATCATAAAATATAGATAGTAAAAACGCATATTTATGAAGAATATAACTACTCATATTAATAACTGTGACCATTCTGTAATATACTTTATGAAGAAGGAATAAAAAAAAACGAAAGCCAATAATGTAGGCGGTTTGATCCTGACCGAGTCATCATGCTGTCTATAGGGTGAACAGATCGGATGAATGAAATTTTGCATTGTTTAAATAGAAAAATATATTAAAAAATAAAACCAATTGCGCGCGCGCGCACACACACAACATATATATATATATATATATATATTACAAAAGTAACATATCTGTTGATGAAATCAGTAAGTTTGCAATAGCATGAGCCTTGTTCCTCATTACGGGGGTGAATGAAACTTCAGCCAAAACATGCTTTTTCCAGTATTAACTCATTTGCGGCATTAATCACCACTCTGTTACTACTATTCTACATCTACATTTATAAAACAACTGGCATCACATTTTTAAAACTGCTTGCTGATCGTTGAAGCACATGTGTTTATAAAATCATGTTTCTAAACCATGAATGATATTTAAACGGTAAACCTCATTATTAGTAGTCAAGTTTAATTTTAAGTCCCCCATTAATCCCTTAATTTGAAAAAAAAGATTCTTAAGTTTCAAAACGGACTTTAAGTCACTTCCCGTGCAATTTTGGCCAGTCATCTGCTGACACCAACGCTACCTACCAGGCCATTGATTATTTCATCGCTGTTGGTCTCTTTACACTTAACGTTGTTGAGCTCCTTGTGCTTCAATACAGTAGGGCCGTTATCTTTTGGTCTCAAAAAGTGCATGTTTTTTAAATTTAAACATACTTTTGACATGTAGTAATTTAAAATCAATTGATACATTATTTTCTTGGCATATATTTTTTTGAAATTGTGTTATTTTTTGTATTATTTTTTAGACAATTAGAATGATTAAAGTTGATATAAATAAAAAAATCAAAATAAGGACACAAATAACAAAATTAAGAAATGAATGATAAAAATACATAAATATATACACCTTTGCGCACATGTGTAGATGTGTATGTATGTGTGTCTATATATATAGAAAGAGTGAAAGAGAGAAAAGAAAATTTTCTTTTAAACGGAAGTGAAAAGTATATGTTTTACTTGTTAGAGTATATGTTCTTAAAATATAATTTAAAAAAATAACATTTCTAAAATTTTTGTATAAGAATAAAGGCATATAACTTTGAGACTGTAATAGAACAACCTTAAAATATCATAATTTTTAAGGCAGAAGCTATCAACGCTAATTAGAACTAGTCATCCAACGTACACAATTGACGCACGATGTTTTCCAACATTTAGATAGCCCCATGGAGCCAACCGGCATGACCAATTTCCACTAAATTGTCAAAATTTTAGGAAAAAAAGCCCAATTTTTGGTTGTTAAACACTAGCATTTGATTAGTCCAATTGAATATCATCTAAGTATGGTCACTAACCTTTGAGTATCTCCACCTACAATCAAACTGACATTTACCACTAGAAAGCATGATTGTAGTCGAAACTTAGCTAACACCCAAAAACAAGGGCTAACAAAGCAAAAACAAAGGTGATTGAAAATGGCCTCTATTATGTTGATCCATGTGACTCCCCTGTTTAACAATTTAGCCATCTTGAATCACTCTAATGCTATCCACCCCACAAATCGTGGATAAGTAGTGGCCACCACCATGGCGGTCTAGCCCCTCATGAGCTTCTTCAACACATCCTAAAGTACACACTTCGGTTTAGCATCCAGAGCACTTGTGCCTTGTTTAGAGATCGGATTGCCAGGCCTTATGGCACATCTAGTGGCGATCCTTTGCTTCCACCCATCTATGAGCTAAACCTATCCCCTTTTTTCACCTATTGGGGATAAAGCTATAGCATATGAATATCAATAGGGTATGAGATTGTCACACCCCACCCATCTCTCTGCTTTGGCGAGGCGCAATAGTCAAGACAACGACCAATACCTATTGGTGACAAAAATCTAGCAGCATGCCTGCCGTCATAACTCTTTTTATTTGAATTTAACCTGTAGACATATATGCAAATATATTCTGGGACTACTAATCTTGTACACTCAAACAGTCCAATATATATATTTTCACACTTGAAACCTAGGGTGCCATAAACACACACACACACACATCACTATCATTATTTGCAATTCAACATTTATGTACAATATCCTATCATACACTATACCCTTGCAGTATAACTCTCATACTCATGCTATAACTAAACAAATGCAAAATAACCCTCAAAGAACTCTTATTGGCCCACCTCGACCAATGTATAGTGTAGGCACAAACTATGCTAGTAGGTGATGGGGCTACTATGTGAGATATGAAATCAAATATCAGTAAATGACACATAAATTAAACTTAATAAAAATATGACAGTTTTAATTTCTTATAATATACATGTATTTAACATCATCAAGGAAATTGCATAGCGTGGACGTCATTAGCCAAACATCACAACTAGTCATTTATGTCATCTGAGTATAAGATCACAGGATTGAAAGATCATATAAAACAAAATTTTTGTCTGATATAGGCATTCCATAACACGTTTAAAACAAAGATATAAAGACATCAAATAATCATAAGAATCAAGATCATAAGTTATGTGGTAGGTAGTCAGATAGAGTGTGCACAGTCTACAATATCATCTCTGAGGGCAGTAAAACCTAAAAATATAAAATCATGAAAAGATGTTGAATGTTACTACATTATGTAGCATGAGTCATGGGTCATCACTCTAGGTTAGACTGTACAGTCTACTGTGTCTGAGACCTCCTTGGGTTTAATGTCATAATATAGGCTATAAGACTACCACCTACCCCAACTGGCTGTTCAGTAAGGATATTTTCTTTTTGAGTAATTATATTTTTTAGGACACGTTTCACATTTTCAAGTAATCGATGAACGAGAATTCTACAAACCTAACCAATTTCAGGGTTTTAAAACCTAGACTTACACGAACAAATCATTATTCACCAAGTGGATAAGATTGACTATATAGGATCCAACTTATAACTATTTTTAAAATTTAAGTTTTGGCCCTTCAACTTTTGAGATTCACCTTTTAACTATTTCTGAAATTTAATATCCACCCTTGTATTTTTGATTGTGTCAATGAAGCCCTCGTTCCTATTTAGGTGTTGCCGCACTGTTTACGGCCAACTAGTAGAGGTCCAATGTGAACAATGCCTCCCCCTTCTTTTTCTCTTTTTTGGTTGGCTTGGCTGACCGACCAAGGTTGGTGCTTGACTTCCCTCCGTTTCCTTCCTTCTCCCAATCAAATCAAAAAAAACATAGGCATATTGCTTGTGGCAGCTCTAACGAAGATGACGGTGGCCTTATCTTTCTCATCCAAGAGCAATGACTGATCCCCCTTCCAATCTCTTTATTAGGTTGAATATATCCTCTCCTTTGCAAAATTGGGCAGCTTGGCTGATTTAAATAGCTGATTAACTAGTAGTGTAGGTAGCAACAAGACAGCATTATACGACAGATTAGCGACAACAGGCAGCAAGTACGGCTTGCCAGCCAGTTTTTGGCACTTGTTTACAGCATCAAGCACCACTATTGGCGGTTAGAAGATCAATTGCCAATAGAGGAGCTGACATGGTACATGTGGCATGTACTCATTCGTGCCAATGAAAATATTTGGACCCCGAATAACAGTTATGCCCTTTTGTTTTCTTGCATTTCCAGGATTGCCCTTACTTCTTCCAATATCCAATTTGACAATTGTGCCCTTATGCTTTCCATTTAATTACAATTGTGTCCATCTTTAATTTTCATTAAATTAAACAACTTTAAAATGATTCTATAAAATATCTAAAGTTTAAAAGTTGAAAAAATAAGTTGAGAAGTAGCTAAGTTATCAATGTATTAATTAGAATATTCAAAAATTTCAACAATTAAATTTATTTTTAAATTTACAAATCATACCTACAAGCCACAAAATAAGCACAACATTTTTTCTAAAATAGGTTTGGTTTACTTTTGTTTGAGTTTCAAATTGCAAAATAAAAAAAAATAATATATTAATGTATTTCTAATAATTAAAACTAAAATAAATTTACATCCAATATTCTTTTCAATTGAATTAATATCACTACAAGAAATGCTAGTTTTAGTGATGATGTATAGGATTGTCAATGGAGTGGATTTTAATCCAAATCCGATCCGATTATTTAGGATCTTTATCCGATAAAAAATTCAATCGATATGATCCGATTAAAAAAATCCGTAATCCGAAATAAATGGAGCAAATATGGATCTCACCTGATCCGATCCATTAAAGATCCGAATCCGATTATAATATATTATATACACACACACACACACACACACATTATAATATGTCATATATGGATACTATATTTTATACACACACACACACAACTATTATTGTGTTTATATATGGATGGATTTTAGAAAAAGTAAATAAGGTGCATCACAATTTAGTTTATAAAATTAAACAAATTTTGTTAGGCAAAATATTTTAAATAGAAATAAATAATTTATATAGTATAATTAATCTTAATAATTCTGTTTCCTCCATTTTTGATCCAAAAATTTTGTGATTGAATAACTCATCATTACTTTTAATTATTTAGATTTTCTAGTATTAATTTCTACAAAATATACTAATTACATGCTTCATTTGTCAGAATTTTTTTTTTGTCATTAACTTTTGTGTGGATAAATGGCATAATATTTAATATAATTTTGGCATTAAATTTACTTCAAAAATTTACTTTATTTTAGTTATACAAAAGTCTTGGTTAATGTAAAAAAATGAATTTTAAAATAACATTTCCACTCTTTCATCATATATTATGAAAATAACCATTTAAATAATGAGAATTTTCAAATATAGTATTTTTATTTCATAAAAAAACTGAATTTTGTAAAAAAGAAAAAATCCAAACAGCTCATAAAATGTTGTACAAAATCAATCTTGCTTAGTTTGAGGGAAAGGCTATTATTGGCAAGCCACCTCCAAATCAAAATTTGTGATAGATTAAAATGTAATTATATTGCATCAATAATTTTGAAACTCAATATTATTTATCGGTTCATTATGTTTTTTAAAGTATTTCTTGTTTTATTTTTAAAAATTTCTTTATTCAGATTCGGATTATTTTTTCAGATATCAAATTTTTTTTGGATTCGAATATGGTAATACTTATTACAGATCCGATTGGATATCAAATCAGATTCAGATATAATAAATGGTTATCAGATTCGGATTTGGATCTATCATGATCTAATCCGAATCCGACCCATTGACAGTTCTAACGAAGTACTTGTGTTGAATACAAATTTCATTGCAGATAATAGTATATTAGTGACCAAAAATTTTTGAGTCACTATTGTTATATTCTTTTGTGATAATATATTATCTTGTCACAATATATACATCAATTGTGATGAAGTTTACTATGCCTTTAATTAGCCATCACTACTACATTCGTGTTAATGACGAATGGACTTGTTTCACTAAAAATGCATCCCCAAAACTAACTTTAGTAGATGTTGTATTTATTGGTGACAAATAATTAAGTTTATCACTAATACCTAGCCACGACAATAATAATTACAATAATTGTCATGATTTTGTTAATATTAGTGACAACACTTTCAACACTATAATTTGAAAGCACTAGTGTCTAATGAATTTGGTCACAATAGTATATAATAATAATGACTAAAAAGTAGTCATTTTCATACCATAAAAATTATTAGCATCAATTAAACGTGTAATTGATGAAATAAATACTCACTTTTATATTGCCAGATGAATTACTAGTGTCAAAGATATATGCTGTCAATATTTTTATAATTTTAATGAAAGAAAAAGATGTTTATTTAAATTTTTTATTTGTATCATATTTTATTATTGTTACACTTTTACATAATAATTTAAGTTTAAAAAGATTCTAACGTTGTGTTCTAATTGTCAACTAAAGAAATACTATTACTTAAATTATTAAAAGGCTAGCTTACTTAAAAAAAGAGCCATCTAAAATAAATATAATTTAATTTAATTTATCAAATTAAAATTCATAGAAAGAATTACAATTATTGTATACTTATATATGCATATATTGGTTAAAGATAAAGGAAATTTCATTGTACTAACTAAAAACAAATTTAATTATATATGGTTTGACATATTACTATTATTCATCTGAGAAACAAAGAATATTTTAAAGATATTATAAGATTATTGGTTACCAAAAATTTAAAATTATGCAATAATATATAAGGTTTGATATATTTATAAAAAGTAAAATTTTATTTTATATAGAAAATCAGATAAATATTTGATTATAGAAGTGGTGTAAAGAAAAATAGACTTTTTTAAAAAAGGAATTAAAAATAGATATTATAACAACAAAAATCATATTTAAAAAAATTAAGAAGAACAATTAATAAAGAAGCAAGCTAGCATTTGTAACCATGCTTATCCTATTTTCAAACAAATTAATGCAATAAGGTATCTCCCTAATGCCTTTTTTCTTAGGCATAATAAAATCTTAATTTTACCATAAAAAAGTCAACGTTTGTGACTAAATGTCACCATAATGTACTGCAAACATTTGACAACTATAAATTACATGTAAAAAAAATCAAAACTTTGAGCAATCCATTGCAAGGCCTACAAAAAAATAAAAAAGTAAGTAAATAAACCATTGGAGCAAATCCTAATTTGGTGTTGATATTCTTTATATAACTATTTGAAAGACATTAATTGATAAATAAATATCACAAGTGTAAATAGTTATATGAAAAATATAGTATTTACCAATCATTTATTAATCAATTGTCATCTGTGTCATCTCCGTCAGATGTACCAATATCCTCCTCATCAGTTAAAAAAATATTTTCATATTCACTATTCTCTTCTTCATCATTAGCAAGTATATGATCAAACTTTACCAGACATCTCCCAACAATAGAAGTAACAAATTTGGATCCATTCAATGATTGGCAATGGTTGATCACTAATAAATAGAATAAATAAAGTTTCAAGGTAATTTTAATCACTTTGTCTAGTTCATTGAATGTTAAATATTTTAATTACTTTATTAGTTTAATTTAAATTTTACTTTTCTAATAACAGTTTCGTGCAGAACAAGAGTAGTAAAAGTAAAGAGAATAGGAGTAAGCAAGAAATTGGATCTGTTATGGGCACAAAGCTAATCATATAGAAAGCATATGAAATGGTAATACACATTTTCCTTAATGTTTTTATATTTTATGTCTTTCTAATTTTTATCTTTTTTTTTAATCAATAGAAAGATCCAGAATCTAATGAATGGCCTAATGCTATGGAAGTATGGAAAGCTATTCAAATAAAATCAAGTGGAAATTGGTCTATTCCAAATGGATAGGATATAATGGTATGTAAATATGAAACTATTTATGCATTTATTATTATTTATTAATTCAATGCTTTAAATATTGGTTTTAATACTATGTAAAAATACAAAATAAACTTAAAGATATTGGCAGCACATATCATGAAGAGATTTTAAGTGTTCCTATACCAATGGTGGAACAATTTGCATTGGTATTAGGAAGAAAACCAAATCACTCAAGAGGTGTAGGAGTTGGAGCAATAAATTCTACGATCAAAGAGAGGCAAAGCATTTAGAAACCAGTTAAAACTGCCCAAAAGAGAGCAAGTGAGTTGGAGTTGGAATTTCAAAAGTTGATTGAAATCACCAAAAAGCAAGAGGATACCAATTCCAACTTGTGCAAGAATTACAACCCCAACATGCAAACTTGAATCTTAACATAAAGCTCTTGAAACTCAACATGAGTAAATACAACAAGAGTTCCAAAAGGGGATAAATGAAAAAATGGTAGCTCTTGTGGCATGTTTAACCAATAAGAGCTACAATTGAAACAAGGGTCTAGCACATTGAAAGATACTAGTTCTATAAGTTTGATAAATTAATCACTTAGCTTAAATATATAAAAGTAAATCTTAAAAATATTTATAATTTTTAAATAACAAAATTATGACAATACTTTTTTGTGTAGGATCAAGTTTCTTGATGGAGGATTTATTGGAATGATAGATGTGCTCAAACCTCAAAGTTATCTACATTGAGATGTAGTTAGAATAGTGTTTGCAAATTTTATTATAGTTGAGCTTGAATGGTTCACTTTTTTTTCAATTAAATTTTATGTAATTTGTCACACCCCACCTTTAATTACTAGGCAAGGCATGACAGCTAAGTAGCAGCCAACACATCACTGTACTAAAGGCATAGCAACATACTAGCCGTTGTAACCCTCGACGTGTATGTCTCAATTAACCTATGTAACCTATTATACCTGCAGTGTACCAAACTACTCAATATATGCACTCATAATGCAAGCATGAACTATTCAAAAACTTTAGTTTTACCATTTCTATTAACCATCTATCCACATAAACTTTCTAATATTACAATCACTTTATTTTATATGCTGTCTAAAAAATTTCCAAACTCTCACTTCACACTTTAATATACATAATCTCCTATTGGCCCAACTTCCACTGCATAAGATGTGATTAGTACGATGATGCAAATGCTAATATCCTTAGCTAGATCCTTCTAGTAATATGCAAGGGAGAAAGTTGGAGAAGTGAGACATGTGTCCCGATGAATGGCACATCTAATCTTAGTAGAAACAGTCAGTTTTTTTTTTTATTATTATACAATAGTTAAACATACATTTCAATAAAATTTCAAAACAATAAACATAACAAATGAATCATTCTCAAGGAAATCAAATATGTGTAGCAACATCAGATCATGGTATAAACCAATATGGTTAGAAATATTAGATAAACAAAAAAGGTCTGAAAATCTATAAGAATCATAGTGCATATCATGTGTGTGATCTGGTCGGATGTGTACAACCAATAATGGTGCATATGTGGAGGCAATAAATCTTAAATCATAAAATCAATAAAATATGTCAGGGGCTATTACATTGTGTAATCTACACCAGTGGCTGCCGCCATTCCCTCGGATAGACCGACATAATCTACGGCCTTTATAATCCCTAGAATCCCCTACGGGATTCAAATCCATATACCAGAGCGCTCGCATCTGGGCATTATGTATTGCCGTCCCCAGCGTGAGCTATATCATATAATATCATGCATATAGAACTACCATCTGCCTCGAATGGCTGCCTGACATTCAACTCTAGTGCCGAAGCACAAAATCATCGTAAACCATCATAAATCTACCAAACTCATCATATAACTAAAATCAGCTCATAACTGAACTATTTCCCTTTTTAATATCAACATACAAGCGTTTTTGGAAAATAGATTTTATTTATTAGAAAATATATTTTGGAAAAAAACTAAGATTAGGAAAATGCTACTCACCGTGTGCAAGTCTATGAATGCACTATCGGGTCTACCTATTCAAGGCTTGATACTACTTTCTCAGCTATGCCTACAAGTGAAGAGTGGGTGCAACATGAGTAAGATGCTATGCACATGTGATGCAATGGACGCAAATGTTAAGATTCTAAATTATCTTTATCACATTTTCCATTATTCCTTAATGTGTTACAAGGTCCATTTCTCTCTTTTTTTTCTTTCACCTCTTGTTACTATCTTTTTACTCTCCTTTTTTCAAAACTTATTTTTCTTCTTGCTTAGATATTCTTCAGAAGGCTTATAATCCCTTTTTTGTTCTCTTATTTAGAGAAATTGTTGTTATTGTTCCATGAAATAACTCTTATGTTAGTTTCTAGTTATTTCGCATTAGTTTGCTATCTTAAGATTTCTATTGATTCCCTCCCTGACTCCCTTTTTGGCTCTATTTTGAGGTCCTTTATTAAGACATGAGGTCTCTTAAATATTAACTTTCAGTCTCCTTAGGGTGCGTTCAATTTGTTAGATAAAGTAGGATAAGAGAAATTTATCCCACCTTATCATGCGTTCAGTACACAGGATAAGGGACCCAATACTGATAAGGATAAAGATATTATCAGGGAGAAATATGATTGTTTATCACAGGAGGGTGGTGGGATTGTTTTATCCGGTTGTATCAGAGTATAAGTAAACTTTGTTTTGGACAAAAACACCCTCACTGTAGACTCGTAAAATGGCTAGAATGCCCAAAGCCCTAAGAGGTCCTAGCCTTAGTTTCATTACTCATATTTGTGCTCTCACTCATCGTAGGACTTAAGCTAGAGAGAACCCGCGGTTGCTGTCGTCGCTAATGTATGCCAACCATAAGCTGCCACACCTAGTGCACCCCACCCCAGCCCCATCTCGCCACACACTTACCACACCTTGCCACACCTGAGCACTCCAGTATTGCTGCAACCAAATAGTGAGTGATTTTGTTTTGGTTTTAATCTCAATTGTTCACTAATCTTCTTGAAAGTAACTCATACTTGTCTAGGTTTTCCTGTTTAAGGTTTAATCTCAGTTGTTCAAAAACATATTCTCACAAATGGATCAAAATGCTTTTTAATTTTTTTATCATTTGATATCATCTGATGCATCCATTGTAGCATAACTTACTTAGTTTGTGTTTTAAAAGTCTTGGCTTTGTATTGTGTTTGTTGAAGTACTGATTTAGTAGCTTTATTGATATTCCATGATACAATTGTTCATGTCATATTGATTAGGTAATAGATATTAGAAGGCAGAACATTGAGGGGCTAATTGTGTATGAGGAAATTGTAATGGAGTACATATTTTGCTTGGTTTGTATGTACCAAATATATATTATGTATGTTTGATCTTATAGCAGACGTAGGAGACAATCTAGAATGTATAGTAAGATAAGCAAAATACCTGCATGAATAAATTTCTTTTCAAGTTTGATTGAAGAGAGTGAAATAAAGTGTTTGAAGAATCTTAGAATGAGTTAGAATGTATTTGGTAGGTTATGTGTGTTGTTGGAGATGTATTGTGGATTGATGGGGAGTAGGTATGTATGTTATGCCCCTCCTTTGCTTGAGGAGGCGGGACAGCGGGGCAACAGCCATCTGCCGCCAAGAGGAAAATCCGGCAGCATGACGGCTACTGTAACCCCTAACTAGCATCCCTATAAATAAATCTGTGGTACCTGTTAATAGTTATGTGCATTCTATATGCAACTAAACATAAGCAACTATGTTATAAATTGATAGTATTAAAGTTTGCATTCCAGCTAGGCTCATTTGTCCACAAGACAATAAGGAAAACAGTTTACACATTAGTTAAACCATAACCATGACAACTATAAGTTAATAAAATCAAATACAGGTCACTTTCTCTAATGAATTGTCTGATACATGTGCTACACCAAGTTCTACTACAATTGAGCATCAAAAGAGTCCTGTTGGCCCAGCCTCCAACTAGTGTGGTGTGAACTCAAACATCAGTGCAAGTATATCCAGTAGGGTCTGCAAAATAAAGAAAAGTGAGCACAGATGTTCCTAGTGAATGGCATGCAGTCTAAATCTAGGGGAAACAGAGCGGATTTGTACATATAGTATACATAAATTCAGTTTCCCAATGTTTGTTCTATCCATGAAAAGCCAAAGTAGAAATAAACATAAATTTATTTTAATTCTTTCATGTAACATGAAATCCATAGAGGAAAATAGAAAAATAAGGCATAAATTGATTAGCATAAGCATGATCTCACATTTAAGTTCTCTGATAAATCAATTAAAGTATAACATTATCATTAAAACTAAAGTAGAGAGGTCATAGAAGAATCATAATCATATATATACATAACATCTGATATAACTCTGATGGGTGTGCACAACAGACAATATCATGTCTGAGAGTAGTAAATCCATGAAAATATCAAAATCATGAAAACATGCCGAGCGCTACATCACTGTGCAGCCTGCAACCATGAGTCGCCACTCCAAGCCAGACTATATAGTCTTTGGCGTCTGAGACTCCCTTGGGTCCAAAGTCATAACATAGACTTGTAGTATAACCACCTGCTCCAGATGGCTGCCCGACATACCAGTTTGAGTGTCGAAGTACTAAAACGTTAAAAACATCATAAAAGCTCTAATATACTGAAATCAGAATATAAGCACTTTGTTTCCAAGTTTTTGTATGAAAATAAATATATGGTTTAGTAAACAAGTCATTTTGTTCATAAAAGATTGTATTTGAAATAAAAATCCTAGGTTTAGAGGGTATGCCATTCACCGTGCTAATAATCTAGGGATGACCCGCTTGGTCAATTTGATCTGGACTTAGCTCAGCTCAATCTATTGTGCCTACAAATGGAAAGTGCTTATGTAAGCAAAATGCAGTGTATGCGCGATGCAATGCATGCAAATGTCAAGTTTTATGTTATTTCTTTTTCTTATGTTTTTATTCTTCTTGGAAGACTTTGCCTCTTTCCATGCTCTTTATTTCCTTCTTTTATCCCCCAATACCATGCTTTAACCCTTTTTCTTTGCTAGATTAAATTCAATTGCAACTCCTTTCATGCACCTTAAAGATACATAGAACCTCCTAAGGTTGCTCTAAATATTTCTAAGTTTTACTTCTTAAGGTTATACACATACGTTACATTATACTTGACTAGGTTTTAATTAAAGTTGTTGCTAAATTGGGCTATTTCCTTTCCTTTTCTTTTAGAGTTGTTGTGGCCACATTCTTCCAGTCATTGGCCTTTTTTTAAGGTCTCAATTAACTTCTTATAAGCCTCAAACAAATCACTTAGGTGCTGGAATTTTCTGCAGAAAATTTTGCACTAGATTTTGTCAAAGGTTTGAGCAAATTTGAGCTATTTTCTTCTCTCTTCTTATGGAATTTCCTTTGTCCATTTCTAAACCTCTAATTAGTCTTAATTTCAGACCTTATTTGATTCCTTATAAGCCTCCCAAAACTCATTTGGTTGCTGAAAATCTTTGCAGGAAAAATTCTGCATTTAAGCATCCTAGTACTTTAATGTGTTTCACTTAGTTGGGCAATTAATTGGACTTCTAATAATTTCCTATCTCTAGGCTAATCTCCCTTCTAATTAGTCCCTAATTGGCATTGCTCTAATGTCTTATTAACTCTCTCAAAAGCCTTAAGTCATTGGCTTAGTATGCTGGAATTCTTGCAGAAAAATTCTGCACAATCACACCTTGCTCTATATGCAAGTCTTATATGAGTTTGAGACTAATTCAGTTCCCTAACTCACTTCCCTTCCTATATTGGTTACATCTTCTAATTAACCATTATTTAGGCTTGCATTAGGACCAAATTGGTGGCAAATTGGTGGCCTATACACCCTCACATTGCATAAATTTCAGCAACCCACTTCCATAACCAATTATGGTTTTCTTTCCCTTATGATTCCAAATTTCGGTCTTTTCTTTCCTATTTCTTTTCATTTAGCCACACTACTTCCTAAGGTATTCTTTAGCATCGAGTTTAAGGTAAAAACAAGCCCTTTCCTAGGCCAAAAGGATCAGCCAACATAGGGTTTTGCTGCAGAATGTTTTTCTGAAATTCTGAAACTGTTTTCTTGTGTTGTTCAACTTGTTTTTCTATAATTTCTTGCCATTTTCTCTCATGTTTCTTAAACCACGTGAGTCCCTTCTATTCCTACTCTGTTCATAAGCAGCATATAAACTCAATATAATTCCACGGAAACACAAGATTTCTAAAGCAACACATGGCTTGCACAAATTTCATCCAAAATTGTCAACTAGAGAGGTTTACTCTCTCTCTAGAAATTTGGCCAGCATATCCCTACTTTCATCAACCAAAATCATTCATAAATCATATTTTTTTCTCAAGAAATTGAAAGAAAAAGAGATATAGCACAAAATTCTGCAAGAAAATCACACAAAAATAATTTTTCTAGAATTTCCTTACCTTTTTTCTTGGTTTTCTTCTTCTTCCTTGCTTCTCTTTTCTCCCTTGCTTTCTCTCTCTCTAAAGCCATGAAATGCCCTGAGAATTCCAGAACAAAACAGCTCATAAGGGGCCAGAACCGACCAATACTTTGTATATTTGCACTTTGGCCCCCAAACTTTTCTTTAATTACATTTTGGCCCCAAATTCACTAAAGTTTGTCAATTTGCCCCAAAAATTTCAGGGATTCTCTAATAAGACCCTATCAATGTGAGTCTCTAATGCAATGGAATATACTTTTATACCTCCCTTAGGAAGGTCAGCAAAAGGCCTTGGGCAAAAAGACCATTTTGCCCCTCAACTTCCTCACTAATTCCAACTATGTCCTTTTTTGGTAAAATTTCATTTTTAACCATAGAAAATTATTCTAAAACCCTCTAATCCCTCTAAAATTTAAATCTAGGCTAATCTAAGCTACTCATAATTTTTCATAATTTTATTTAATCAAATTCTTAAAATTTTTAATTTTGTAGTTAAATGGTCTAAATTAGGGTTTTTCTCTTCTAATTTTTTTTTCTTTTCTCTTTCTTCAAAATTTCCACATCCTAACATTTCTAATGTTCTTCCAAGACTTCCTAATGGTTCAAAAAAAGTAGATACTAATTATTTTCACTAAGTTGCAATTTCCTCAAAAGATGCATATATGAAACATGATACATGAAATGCATGGAAAATAAGAGATAATAAAAAAAGAAAAATTAAGTATTGAGGCTGTGCATTCCAAGCTTGGTTTGGAATGTTACAATGTCAGTGTTCCCGAAAAGGTGGCAATGCTCTTGTCCATTTTAGCCCATCATAAGAAAAATTGAGTTGTTAAATTTGATTTCAAGCGGTCTAGAGATATGGTTAGTAGGTACTTAACTCAATTATGATAGCAATATTGAAGTTATATCGCATACTACTAATACGTCCAAAGCTAATTGGTGATGAATGTACCAATGAAAGGTGGAGGTCATTCAAGGTAATTTTCTATATTCTTGTAACCATACGTATGTCCTTTATTATGACCATAGCATGTTTAGTATGCGGTGACAATTTGATTTACTCACCTCAAGGATGCTTGGGTGTATTGGATGGAACGTATGTACAAGTAAAGATCAGGCAATATTTGAAGGTAAGGTATTATAACCGTAAGGGAGATCTCACTATAAATGTTCTTGGTGTCTATGATAAAAACCGAAGTTCATTTATGCGTTGACCGGATGAGAGGGTTTTGCAACTGATAGTAAGGTATTGTGAGATGCAATCACGAGGCCTAATGGATTAAGGGTGCCAACAAGTGTGTTAGTACAATATTATTTATTTTGTTTAGCCATGCACTTTTTTACAGTGTACCATTCTTAATAACTGGTTTTTATATAAATCATAGGAAACTATTACCTAGTTGATTGTGACTACACGAATAGAGAAGGATTTTGGCTCCTTATAAAAGGGTGTGATATCATTTAAAAGAGGGGGAGGCAGGGAGTGGGGCCCCTCAAAATTATTAAGAGTACTTCAATATAAAGCATGTTAAAGCCTGGAACATCATAGAGAGGGCCTTTGAAATTTTGAAGATGCGTTGGGCCATGCTTAAGAGCAAATCCTTTTACCCTATACAAACTCAAAATTGTATTATCATTGCATGTGTATTATTACATTATTTTGTATGAATGGAAATAGATGTCGATCCCTTGGAAAATGAAATCCCAGATGATTTTGAAGAGAATCATCATAGTAATGATGAGTACATCACTCATGTGGAGACGTCCCATGAGTGGTGTAATTGGAGAGATAACTTGGTGATGACAATGTATAATGAGTGGAGGGAGAGTAAACATATGCTTGAAAACATGTATTTAGATATTATATGATGTTTCAATCGGATTTTATTGTTGTTGTGAATGTTATTGATGAAATAACAATGTTATGTGGATTCATGGTGTATGATGTTGCAATGGGTTGAACTTATTTTTTTATTATTATTATCATTATTATTATTAGTATTATGATGAATGTTATTATTATTATTAAACTTATTATTATGGATATTATTATTATTATTATGTCCACATGGTCATATGGCTTCAAGGTGTGATGTGTGTGTTATATTTCAATCGGATTGTGATTATTATAGATAACGTTATGTAGCAATTAACAATGTTATGTGGATTCATAGTGGGCTGTGTGTGTGTTTGATGTGTCAATTGGATTCTTACTATTAATGTAAATAGATATCAATATTTTTAGACATGTTTTAATTGGATTGTAATTATTATTATAGATAAATTTTGGCTCGTTACACGCATCTGATGCCACATCATCTGGGAGACCGAAGCCGGTTAGACGCATTTGGTAAAAAATAGAGGAGATGGCCTTGATACAAAAGATTGAAGAAATGGTTACTTAGGGTTAGAGGAGCGAGTCTAGATTTAAGTCAGGTTTCATTTCTCACCTTGAGACTCATATGCAATCTACTTTTCTTGGTGCAGACATAAAAGGGCAACCACATATTGAGTCAAAGTTATGTATTTGGAAGCGGCAACATTCAAGCTTATTTTCCATGATTGGTAAAAGTGGAACTTCATGGAACCTTGACACAAAGATGTTAGAGGTTATTGACGATGTTTGGGATGCATACGAGAAAGTAACTTAATTCCTTTGAGTTAATAATTTATTTCCTTAGTTCATGTTTTTGCGATATTACCTATTCTCATTACTTGCAGACAGACAAGAATTTGAAGAGGTTGAGACATCGGCCAATACCCTTATACCTTGACTAGTGTGAGATTTTTGGAAAGGATAGAGTTACAGGAGAGCATGCTCGAGATTTCTTCAATCTTGCTAATGAAGTCATTAACGAAGAACAAATGCAAATGCAAACGAGTAGAGGGGAGGCGTTACCAAGCACTCTAGTTGAGGCACCTATGGAAGATATGTCCATCACTGATGTGGCCAATAGTGCATCAAGCAAAGGGAGAGGGAGGAAGCAGTGGAATGATGAAATGGGCGTGAAGTTTATAGAGGTGATACATTAGTTTTGTGACCGGGCAGATGCATGAGTTGAAAGGATTGTGAATTGCATAGGCCATGAGCAAGATGTGTCCAACGCAAGGAGGAAGGTATATGCAGCCTTATGTGACCTCCCCAATCTATCAAGAGATGAAGCTTTGAGTGTCATGCCACGTCTTGTGAAGAATGCCTAAAAAATGGATATGTTCTTTTCTTTGCCTATTGAAGATAGGCAAAGATTTGTTAGTATGATATTGGATGGACGGATTTGATTGAATTATAACAGCATGTATGGAGTATGTAGTTAACTTTAAACTTTTGTGTATGTGTGGACACGCACTTATTCCATGTATGGACATGAACTTGTTAGATGTATGACTAATTTGAATTAGTGTCTAACTTATGGGTTCCATGCACGGCTTACTTGTATTATGTTTTTGTGTAATTTGCTAATGTCTGATTTTCTAGGAATTTTTAGCAAGTTTCTTGACTTTTTTGCAATTTTTTGGGAATTTGCTTGCTAATATTCTTGAATTTTTGGAATTTTCTTCATATTTTCCACAATTTTCCCAAATTTTTGGAATATTCTAGCTATTTTTCACAAATTTCCTGATATTTTGAAATTTTTTGGGGAATTTTTAATAATTTTCCTATTTTTCTGGGAATTTGCTTGCTAATATTTCTTAATTCTAGACTTTTCTGGGAATTTCCACAATTTGCTTGATTTTCTAGAATATTCTGGCTAATTTTCATGAAATTTTGGAATTTTTTGGGAATTTTCCACAATTTCCTATTTTTTGGAATATTTTGTGAAATTTTTGGATAATTTTCCTAAATTTCTAGATTTTTTGGGATTTTTTCCACAATTTTCCTAATTTTTTTGGAATTTTTCTAGAAATTTCTGGCTAGTTTCGTGAATTTTTGAAATTTTTGGGAATTTTCCACATTTTTCAAAATTTTTGGGAATTTTTTGAGAAATTTCTACCACATTTTCCTGAATTTTGTGGAATTTTTTGGGTATTTTCTATTTTCCTAATTTTCTGGGAATTTTCTTGCTAATATTCCTTAATTTATGGAATTTTCTTGTAATTTTTAGCAATATTACTTAATTTGTGGAATTTTATTGTATTTATTTCCATTTTCTAAAATTTCTACAACAAGCATGGAATTTTTTGAATATTTCCATAAAATATATGACTCATAATTAATTTTACATAATTTATGGACTTTCTTATATTTTCTGATTTTACAAATATTTTATTCTTGGAATTAAACCCTACTAATTTCCGCTTTATTTGCAATAGTAAGTAATTGCACAATTTTATGAAAAAAAAACAATTTTATTATCAATGAAAATCATTATATTGTCAATAAAATACAATTACAATAATTGTAACATATTTTTAAACTAATACAATGGAAATGGGGAAGAGGCTATTAATGACTCAGTTGGAGTGTTGTCCTCTTCTGACAATGATATGAATTCAACCACAATCACGTCATTCTTGGGAATGTTGTTTGTCGAGTACCCACCAGTTACAATATTCGGTTGGCTACCTCTCGAAAAAATGTATTGTAGATTCAAATATTGGCGATCTCCGATATCCTTATATTTGAACACCTAAGGGTGGCGCTGTGAAAAAAAATAAAAAATAAGTCAATCATATTTACTTTCATTATCAATAATCAATGGATTAGAATATGATATGAATATAGACCTGTAAAATAGTTGCCCATTGAAACCTATTATAATGTAATTTTCCTAATTGTGAATTTCAGATAACCTCATTAATATGTCGTAATTCCTCCTATACGTTATATCTCCTCTCAAGACCAAACAACATTGCACAAACCATAGACCGGGGTATTCTTTTCTAGTGGCTTCATGTAACCCTTTGGCAATTTTCCTTAGTATCCTAAAATTATCAGCCCTAGGTACAAATGAATCCTCTCTAATAGCTCGAACTAAGTTACAAATCAACTCATGTTCATCTTCATCCGTCCACTTACCATTGGAGCTACAACTAGCCGTACCTCAATGCACACAATAGTTAACAATTAATATCAACACACATCAGCCTAACAATAGTAATCAAAATAATGTGGAGCATGGGTAGCTAAGTAGATCAATGTCATCATATTAACCTAATCATGGGTAGCTAATCAAAACAATGTCACCACATTAGCTAATCAGAGTAATGTGATCATGAGTAGTAAATCAGAGAATGGTCATCATGTTAGCTATAAAACCAACATAATCAAAGCAATATCATCATATAAAGACCACTAAACAGAGCAATGTCATCATGGGTTCTAATCAAATCAATGTCATCATATTAGCTTAAGGGTTGACCCACACAATGGTTGGAATAGAAACCACACCCAATCATTCCCAACGATTGGCATAGTAACCACAAAACCGCAATGTCATAGCTAATCACCTCTAATGTTATCATATTAGCCTATACAAGCAAATCAACCATCTGCATTACTAGCAAAAATGAGCATGGAAGTTAAGGCTAATCAGAAAGTTCTCATCATGTAGCTCACACAACCAAACCAACCCGCATAAGCATGGAAGCCAAGGCTAATTAGAAAGTTCTTATCATGTAGCCCATACAATACAAACCAACCCACATAAGCATGGAAGCTAAGGCTAATTAGAAAGTTCTCATCATATAGCCCACACAATACAAACCAGTCCACATAAGCATGGAAGCCAAGGATAATCAAGAATTTATCAGCATGTAGCCCACATAACACAAACCAGCACACAAAAGCATGAAAGCCAAGGCTAATTAGAAAGTTATCATTATGTAGCCCACACAATAAAAACCTACTAGCCAGCCCACACATAGAATGTCATACCTAATCAGCATCTTTTCATCATAATTAGCCTAACTAATCAAATCAATGATCCACATATCTACCTTACGAAAGCATGAACGTAGAGGCTAATCATAATTATCTCATCATGTAGCATACAGGACATCAAAAACTTTCCTTGGATTCATAGCCAACAACAGAAGCCAATAGCATAAGAGTGCAGTAGGTAAGAAAATAAAACTCACCAATATAGCATAGAGTGCAGTACATTCAACTAAGTTTTTTAGACCAATGTATAATGCAATGTATAAAGCATAGTCAACTAGATTCTGTGTAAGAGCCTGTGAACACATAGTATAAAGCAATGTTCCTGCAATAGAGAACAACTCTTAAAGAATCAGAGTAGTAATTCTCTTATACAGGGAATCTCACATAGGTGGGTCAAGGCCAGACATGGGTTTTGGTAAAGGGGAATATGACTAGGGGAAGGGGGGAAGGGGAAGGAAGGCATACTATGAAAAATAAGATGGCTAATGATAGACATGTCTCAGTATAATCAAGGGCTTTGAGGAATACCTTATTTTCATGAAATTCACTAGGCCAGGCCCTGTATGATTTAAAGAAAGACTAATTTGAAAAAAATCTCACTATTGCTCAGTGGAAGGCTGTAACCAAACATTCGAGTAGCAAGCATCACAATTGGTTAGAGATATGCCATAACAGATCCGACTAAAAACCCAAATATTAGAAAGGCCCATGGACCCACCTTGATCTGAAGAAATCCTACTGTCTAACCTCATTCGACCACAAACTACCGATATTCATGGTGCGAAAAAGGGATTTCATCTAAATTGGCAGTCATGTAGGAAGAAGGCACACAGGATTCCATCTAGATTAGCAGCCATGTGGAAGAAGGCACGCAGGATTCCGTCTAGATCAGCAACAGTTCAGGGCGAAGAAACATAGAGGTGTGGATCAGTAGCTATGTAGGAGGAAGAAACATTGAGGCCTGGATCAATAGTTATGTAGGATGAATAAACACAAAGGTCTAGGTCAAATTGGCAACCATGCACGAGAGGAAGTAACACAGAGGTCTAGATGGGATCGATAGCTGTGTGGCAGAGGGAGAAACACAAAGGTGTGGATCAAATTGGCAGCTATGCGTGAGAAGGAAAAACATAGAGGTCAAGATTGGATAGGTAGTTATGCATGAGAGGAAGTAACACAGACGTCTGGATCGGATTAGTAGTTGTATGAAAAAGGGAGAAACATAGAGATCTGTATCAGATTGGTAGTTGTGCAGAAACACAAAAGAGGGCTTAGGGGAGAGTTAGGGTTTCGAGTGAATAAAAGGACACAATCAATATTAACATATTCTTCTAAGGGCATTCTAGTAAAACTACATTTGGAGGGCAATTTTGTAATTTAGCCCTTTATCCAATGTTATCCTAATACCAAAACGGGATAGGATAAACCTGATAGACTCTATCCCATTCCTTATTCCCCGTACTGAACATAAGATAAAAAAACCTTAACCCTGTTTAATCAGAATAAATTGTATCCCACTTAATCCTTATCCCTCTCTCATTCTCAATCCAATTGAACGCGCCCTTCATGTAATTCTCTAGAGTTGCATGCACATGTTTGGTTCTACACTTAAGCTAAGTTGTTAAAATTTAGGCCAAAATGAGCCATTTTCTTTATCTTCCCTATAAGGTTGTCTTAACCATTTCTTAAGCCATTGATTAGCCTTGAATCTAAGCTCCATTAAGCCCCTTTGTTTGCCCCAAACAAGTAGCTTTTGGCTGTTGAAATGTTTCTGTAGAAACATTCTGTATTTGCCCACTTTGGTTCTCCATGGAATTTCACCTAAGTTTGGCACTAGATTGGTCCTTTAACCCATTCCCGTCTTTAGGATCACTTCCCCCTCTAACTACTCACTCACTTGGCTTGCATTTGCCCCTCATTGTTTCATGGCTTATACACACTCTTATTGCAGAAATATTCTACAACCTCACATTTCTTACCAATCTTAGCATTTCACTACACAGCCTAATTTTTGGTTCTTCTTTCACCAATTCCTTTTTATTTTGCTTCATCACCTCTTAATACATGAATTAGCATCAAAATTGAGCAAAAACTAATATCTTTCCTAAGCCTAAAGGGGGTTGGCCATCATGGCCTTGCCTGGAGAAAATTCTGCAGCAACCCCAAGTGTGTTTTTCTTGTGTTTTCAACTTATTTGTCAAAGTTTTATGGCATTTCTCCCCCAATCCTTAGCCCCATGTGGGTCTCCCTCTCTTCTACTCTAATTCCAGCCCTTTAACCAGCATAACAAACCCACATAATTTCGTAAAAACATTCATTTTCTCAAGCCAATACAAGATCTATCAAATTTGATCCAAAACATCAACAAGCAAGAGTTGTTCCCTCTCTAGGGAGTTCAGCTAGTTTGATTTTCAGCAGCTTAATCCCTTAAAATTCTTTTTTTTCCAAAGCAAATGGAGAAATATGATATAACATGAAAATTTACAACAAAAATTATATAAAAATAATTTTTCTAGAATTTTTGCAAATTTTTCTTACTTTGATTTCTTGATTTTTCTTCTCCCTTGGCTCTTTCTCTCTCTATATGACACAAAATTATGGAGCTTTTAGAGGCTTTCAAGAGCTTATAAAGCCCTTTAACCGACCTAACTTTGGCCTATTTACAAATAGGTCCCTCAACTTTCACTTATTTACATTTTGACCCCAAATTTTCTAAATTTTTCCAATTAGCCCCAAAATTTTAGAGAATCCTTATTAAGACTCTATTAAAATAATCCTTCAGTAAAATCAAATATATCTACATGCATATATTTTTAGTAATTTTATTTTTAATTCATTAAATATTCCATAAATCCCTAACTACATCACAATTTATTTATTTCTTCTTCTTCTTCTTCCTTTTTTCTTTGTTTCAAAAATGCTTTTCTAACCCTTTCTAGTCCTCTCATTTGCCGTTTTAATAACTTAATTCCAATTTATAAAATTAGGCATAAAATTGCAAACTAGTCCCCAAATTTTTAATTAAATATGTTTTGGCCCCAAACCTCTAAAATGGACCCCTTAGCACTAGAAAGCCTAGGAAATCTCTATTAAATCCTTACTAATGTAATCCTTCCAAATTTAAGACCTAAACTAGGCTAAGCTGCCATATAATTTTCATAGTTTTATTCATCCAAATTTTTATAATTTTTATTTTTGTAATTAAATAGCTTAAATTAGTGTTTTTCATTTCTAACCAAGGTTCTTTCTTCTAATTTCTTTTATTATCATTAAAGTTTCACATTCTAATATTTTCTAATGTTATTCTAAGCCTTCCTAAGATTACAAACAAGGCAATAAACATTAATTCCCTTTAGTGTTTAATTTCCTCAAAATATGCATGTATTAAGCATAGCGCATGAAATACATGAAAATGCAAGGGATAGTGCAATGCATATTCAAGTGTCTAGGTTATGTATTCCAAACTTGGTTTGGAATGTCACATAATTGATGACAAATTTTCTTACCTTAATTTAGCATTATTTTGGATGTTTTTGTTAGACAATTTTTAATAATTTGATTTTTTTTCTAGTATTTGAGATTCTACAAAAGTATATTTTTGTGATGTATTGCACTTGTAATCAATAGATACAAAAAGAATAATAAGAAAATTCTATATCAATAAAATTATTATTCAATGCATGGTATAAAAATAAATGTGGCTAATAAATTTAGCCACTATTAATAATAATAGTAATTGTCATTGATATTGAATTTGATTGTCACAAGGATGATAATTTTTAGTGACAAAATTATACTTCACAAATAAATTTTTAAAATAGTGACAATTAATCTAAGTTGCCACTAATGTCAATAACTATTAGTGAAAATAATATACATCACAAATGTTACTTTGTAATAGTGACAAAAAAAGAAATTAATGATGATTCTTGACTCCATATTTCATCACCTTTAGTGCAAATTTTTGTAACAATTAAGTTTGGTCACAATTAATAATTGGTATAAGTAGCATTTTGTGTTGTCACTAAAATAATGAATATTTGTGATGAACATAAAACTTGTCACAATATTAACATTGACTTGAGCAATTGTGACACTAAATGACTACTAAAAATTTCATCACTATATATATTAGTGATGAGTTTTAAGGTCTCTGGTGATGAATTGCATCTTCATAAAAACTATGATTTCTTATAGTTCTAGAAAAAAAAAATTGCACAAAGCTAGACTTTTAATTTTGTAAGAATGGAAAGATGTTCAATAAATAGTAACAATTTAAACATATATAAACCTACTCATTTGTTGTGCTAATCATGTAGGGGAATTAAAAATTTTTAAAACATATAAAATTGAAAAAAATAACGATTAAAATATTAAATTGTGTAAAAATAATCAAAATATTTTTATGATATATATTACAAAATATTTACAAAGATATCTTTTATAAATGCATAAACATAAAAAAGTTAAAAGAATTATTTTTGAATTTTAAAAATATTAATTTTCTTTTATGTGATGATAAAGTTGTAATTAGCTTTTCATATTTCTATTCCATAAATTATATAATTTCAAGCAAATCAACCTATATGTAAAAGGTTCCTTAAAAAACTTGCAGAACATGGAAAGAAATTGACGGAAAACTATTATAATCACCTTTTTCTTATAAAAATATAGAGAGAGAAGTGGAACAAGTATAGAGAGAGAATAACAATATCCTTCTTTTTCTTCTCTTTGGTTCTCTTGATTGTTCCTTCTATTTATAAGAATACAAAATGACCCATAAGTTACATGACATAAATTGAAGAAGATGTATCTATATATACATTTATGAAAAGAAGATGTATGTACCAATGTATACATGAATGAAAGGAGGATGTATCAACATCATACGTGAATAAATAAATATGGTTTTACAAATTTCCAGTTGAATGTGGACATCCAATAAATTGTTTAATATTTATAACATTCCCCCTCGAATGCCCATTAGTTAAACAATGTGTCTTATTAAAAACTTACTAGTGAAAGAAAAAGAGTACGCAATGTTTATAGTACATTTTTGTATGATGCCTTATTAAAAAACCTTGCCAGGAAAACTCATTGGTACAAAACCATGGTTAAGGAAAAAATAATACATGTACCTTTACTCTCCCTCATAAAAATATTACTTGACATCCTTGAGATGACACATCTCAATCTTATACGCTAGCTTCTCAAAGGTTGTTATTGGTAACGCTTTTATGCATAAATCTGCTAGATTAGCACTTGAGTGAAGAAGTTGGATGTCAATACCACCATTTTGTTGAAGATCATGAGTGAAGAAGAATTTTGGTGAAATATGCCCAGTGTCTTTATATAGTTTTGTTGGAAACTATTCTTCTAGTATTAGACCACACATCTTTTGGATATGTTGGGTCAATGATCTTAGCCAAATGCATTCTCTACTTGCCTCAGGTATTGCAATTTTTTTTGCATTATTTGAAAAAGTAGCAACTAAACTTTGTTTTGTTAAATGCCATGATATAGCAGTATTTCCACATGTGAATAAATAACCCATTTGAGATTGAGCTTTATGTGGATCAGATAAATATTTAGTATTTGCACAACCAATTAATTGTGATATGGATTTGTTCAGATAAAATAACCCTATATCAATAGTCCCTCAGAGGTATCTAAATATATGTTTAATGCCATTCCAATATCTTCATGTTGAGGAAGGACTAAATCCTGCTAGCAAACTTATAGCAAATGCTATATCAGGTTGTGTATAATTAGCAAGATACATTAATGCCCCTATAACACTAAAATATGGTACTTTAGGACCTAAAAGTTCTTCACCATTCTCTTGAGGACGAAATGGATCTTTCTTCACATCAAACGTTCTTACAACCATTGGGGTGCTCATTGGATGTGTCTTATCCATATAAAATTGCTTTAAGTCTTTCTCTGTATAAGTTGACTAATGAACAAAAATATTATTTGTCAGTTATTCGATTTGCAAGCTGATACAAAACTTCGTTTTTTTCTTTTTAAAAAAAAAATCTTTCATCTCAAATTCTTTCTTTAAATAATTTATTGCCTTTTGGAGTTCTTCAAGAGTTCCAATAATATTTTTATCATCAAAATATACAATAATTATTATAAACTTTGATCTAGTTCTTTTTATAAAAATAGAAAGGCAAATTGGATCATTTTTATTCGTTTAAAAAATAATCACTAAGATGATTATAACACATCCACCCAAATTACTTTAATCCATATCAGGATATATGCAACTTGATTGAATAATTGTCTAAGGAATTTTTTCATGCTTCAAGCACTTCAAATCCTTTTGGGATTTTCATATAAATCTCTGTATCAAGTGAGCCATATAAATGGGCAGTAACAACATGTATTAGACACATTTCTTGCTTTTCACGAACTACTAGACTGATAAGATATTTAAAGGTGATTGCATCCATCATAGGACAGTAGGTCTTTTCTGTCACACCCTGCCTATCCCTCTACTTTGGCAAGGCATGATGGCCAGGGCAATGGTCAACACCTATCGGTGACAAAAAATCAGTAGCATGCTGGCCATTGTAACCCCTTCTCTCTAAATTTAACTTGAATCCTTGTAGACATGTATGCAATAATCTTCTAAGACTATGAATCCTGTGCACTCAAACAATCCAGCATATATATTCCATACCCGAAACCTAAGCATGCCATCCAATGCAGTCACACACACACGCGCATGCACGCGCAAATCACTGCCATTACTTTCCATTCATTGTCATTACTCAAGCTATGACTAAACAAGTACAAAATAACAAAATACCCTTCCAATGATTCTTATGGGCCCACCTCGACTAATGTGCAATGCAGGCATGAACCGTGTTGGTCGTGATGGGGCTACTGTGTGAAATCTAAAATTTAGGAATAAAGAGTGAGGTCAAGTCTTGGTGAATGGGACATAAATTAAACTTAGTACAAAAAGAGTAGTTTTTAATTTTGTATAATATACATGTGTGTGTGTGTGTGTGTGTGTGTGTGTGTATATAACATCATCAAAGAAACTCCACAGCATGGAAATCATTAGCCAAAACATCATAACTAGTCTTTTGTGTCATCTGAGCAAAAGATCATTGGATTGAAAGATCATAGAAAACAAAATTTTTGTCTAATCTAGGCATTCCATAACATGCTTAAAACGAAGATATAAAGATATCAAAGGATCATAAGAATCATGATTATAAGCCATGTAGTAGGTAGTTTGATGCAATGTACACAGTCCACAATATCATCTTTGAGGGTAGTAAAACATGAAAATATAAAATCATGAAAAGATATCAGACACTCCTACACTATATAGCCTGACCGTAGGTCACCATTCCGGGTCAAACTACATGGTCTGCGATATTTGGGACCTCCCTTGGTCTAATGCCATAATACAGGCTATAGAACTACCACCTACCCCAAATGGTTGTCCGACATTCAAGTCTGAGTGTAGAAGTACCAAAACGACATAACATCATCAACATCATACATATATATTAGAAATCAAAATCTAAACACTCTGTTTCTAGGTTTTGCCATATTGAACATTCTAATGGGTTTGAAATCAAGTTTGTAATCATTCATAAGATATACATTTTAAGTTAGAAAATCTAAGGTTAAAGGATGTGTCACTCATCGGGTGGTATATTCCATGTATGACTCATGGGCTCAGATGGGCCGGCGTCAGGCTTGGCTAGATCTCCCTTTTATACAAGTGGAGAAGATGTACATGAGTGAAATATAATGCATGTATGATGCAAATGCATGCAATATATTACAAGCACCTAATTTTATAAGTTTCTCCTCACAGCCTCTAGAATCGGGTGCGCTCTTGACTATCCTAAGCTTAAATCTATGTGAGCCATCATTGACCCCTTATCTATGTTGATTTTGGGCTAAAATCTTGCCCTCTAAGTGGCTTGACCAACCGACTTTATGTGCTGTAATTTTTTTGTTGTTAAAATTCAAGCCCATCTTTTATTGTTTAATTAATTAAGTTCAGCAATCTAAGCTTAATTTCGTTTCTCTTTTGTTTCCTCCCTTCAAAAGGGCTATAACCTGCACTTAACCTTTCATTTGGCTGGCTTTTAGGTTCATCCAAATCCCTAGAATTTCTCCCATCTCAAGACATCTGCTTGAAATTTTCTGTCAAAAGTACAACACACTAGCATAGCTTTATCACTAGGTGTTTGAGTGGTCTAGGCTAAATTTATGTCTCATTTTGTACTCCCTTCTCAAGTCGTCTCTACTAACATTCCAACCATGCACTTGACTTGATTTTATACCCATTCAAGCCCTAGGAATTTCAACCTATATTGGGTTCGGTTGCTGGAAAATTCTTTTTATGTTCTACGTTTGTTGCTCATTTCTATCAACTCTCCAAGTAGTTTGTCTAATTAAGCTAGATTTCTGTTTTCCTTTATAATTTCTTCCTTTCTCTACTCAAATCTAATCTTCCCTCCTTTCCTCTAGTTTGTAGCACAAAACTATAGCAATATATATCACCATTTATCCATAGAATTTTTAGAAATATTATTTTTTAACAGCAATATTTGTGCTAAACTAAGGCTCCTCAGAGGTGTGTGAATGCTGGACATGACATTTGTTCAATTATAAGCATGATTCAGTTCAGTTACAAGCAGAGCTCCTTTTAGTTATAAGCAGACTCAGCTCTGTTTAGTTCTATGGTTTTGAGTCTTGCATGCCGACTTGGTTGGGGCTGTGACATTTTCATAATCAATACTTGGTCTTTGCAAAAATTATTGTGCAACGAGACATGCTTTATATCACACAATTTTATTTTTCTCATTTCATTTTCTTACAAATACCCATTGCACCCCACCAGCTCAACAAATTTGAGTGTTTGGGCTACAGGTCAAAAAACTTCATGTTTTGAGAGTGAATTTAATTCTACTTGAATTGCTTCTTTTCATTTTGCCCAATCATCTCAATGTCGACATTCTTCAATTGATTTAGGTTTAGGATCCTCATTTTCTTTCAAATATCAGTTGCTATGTTATAAACAAAGATGTTATCAATAACAATATCTTTTCAATTCCATTTGTTCCCAATATTAACATAACTTATCAAAATCTCTTCATTTCATTTGTTTCAGGTACTTGAACCACTTCTCAAGTTTTATGATTAGTTATGTCTAACGTCTCTTCAAGAGTACCTATCTCCATTGTAGGACCATATTCAATATTTGCTTCTTTGATTTTTTCAAGGATTTTTATCGTTGGAATCGATTGGTCTACCACATTTTAGACTTGGCTTACTATTATTTGCACTTTCTAGTTGTCCTACTAGGACATCAATTCTAATTGGAGCATTTTCTAATTCTTTTTATGTTAGTAAATGCGTCTAGTAGTTGATTTGCAATATTTTGCGAATGAATTATCTTTTGAGCTTCTTGTTCATTCTACGAGGATCAAAATGTAATAATGATAATTTATTCTCTGTAATATTTCTTTCCAACTATTTATCCTCTCCCTCTAATGTTGGGAAAACCATTTCATCAAAATGACAATTAGCAAATAATGCCATTTAATAAATCCCCTGTTAATGGTTCAAGATATTTAATGATAGAAAGAGATTCATATACAACATATATGCTCAACCCTCTTTGAGGTCCCATCTTTATACATTGTGGTGGAGCAAATGAAACATACACTACACATCCAAAAATCCATAGATGGGAAATATCAGGCTCCTGACTAAAAACCAATTGTAATAAAGAGAATTTAAGACAACTTATTGGCCTGATACATATCAGTGCTGTTGTATGTAAAATAGCATATTCCCATGTAGAAGTACGAAGTTTTGTTCTCATAAGTAATAGCCTAGCTATTAATTGGTGACGTTTAATAAACAATTCTACTAGACCATTTTGAGTATGAACATGTATTATAGGATGTTCAATATTTATGCCAATTGACATACAAAAGTCATTAAAAGTTTGAGACATGAATTCACTAGCATTATCGAGATGAATTTTCTTAATTGTATAATTTGAAAATTGTGCTCTCCGTTGAATTATTTGAGCAAGTAATCTCGCAAAATGCTAGGTTGCAAGTTGATAATAAACACACATATGATTAGTGAGTAGATGCATCTATTAAAATTATAAAATATCTAAATAGTCCACATGACAGGTGAATGGGTCCACATATATTACCATGAATATGTTGTAAAAATGCAAGGGATTCATTTTCTAATTCAACTAGTGGTGGGCTAATAATTAATTTTCCTTAAGAACAAGCAACACAAGAAAATTCATTGAATTGAAGAATCTTCTGGTTCCTCAATTTATGTCCATGTGAATTCTCAATTATTTTGTGCATCATAATTGATTTGGGAAGGCCTAACCAATCATGCCAAATGATGAATATATTTGAATCAATAATTTTTTGATTTAGGATAGTGTGTGTTTTAATTGCACTTATATATATATATATATATAGCACAAACTTGATGAAAAAGCAAGTAATCTTTCCAAAACACAATTCTTTCCTGATACTATTTTTGTGATGCATAAATACTCAATATTTTTTCTCATTAACAATCTGAATATTATATCCATTTTGGCGAATATCTTTAAAACTTAATAAATTTCCTTGAGACTAAGTGGAGAATAAGTCATGATTTATAAATAATTTTCTCTCCTTGGGTAATAATATGCTGGCTCTTCTAGAGCCTTCAATTAGTTCAATACTTCCCAAGATTGTGTAAACATTTGCACTATTTTTTATTAAATGAGAAAAATATTTCTTATTCTTAAATATCGTATGCATTGTTGCACTATTAGTGAGACATGAATCTTCATTGTTAGATCCAACTACAAAATGAGAAAAATTCATATTCTTCATTAAAAGAGAAACAAAATATATCATAAGAAATTTTGCAATTTAAACAAAAGAAACATAACAAAAATATATTGAATTTAAATAACAAACTTAAAAGTGCATAAATAAATTCACATATTTATATTCCAATACTTCATTTATGACTATCAAAAAAGTTTGTTGCATCCAAATGTGATATGTTAGTAAGGCCATTAAAGTCATCATCATAATTTATGTTATTAGCTTTATACACAAAATTTGCCATAACTGCATCATTTTCTACATTGTGCTTATTTTCTTTGAGAGAGGCTTATAAACTTTGACAAGATGTTCAGAAGTATGACAAGTACGTGACCAATGTCCTTTCATACATAGCTACATTCACTTCAGAAAATGGAGTAGATCCAGTGGGGTAAGTTTCATGATTTTTCATTAGTAATTCATTATTTAACTTAGTCATAGGAAGACATGAGATTAACTTAAAGTATTTCTTGAAACCTTTTTCATGGTATTACTACTGTGCAAGAACATTTGAAGTATGAAAAGTGAAGTATGTTTGTTTCAAACATATCTTAATTAGTAATTTTCTTTCCACACATTTTTAATTGAGAATAGATTCTGAACATGGCTAAATTATAGTCACTTACAGATTTGAAGTCTTGCAGCCTTAAATGCATCCACTTATAATGAGCTTTGAGAATAATTACTATTTTCTAGTGGTGATATTTGTCTTTCAAACTTTCCCATAGATTTGCTAGATCTTTCATAGTAAGGTATTTTGTTTTTAATCTTTCACGAATATGACGACGAAGGAAGATCATTAATCTTACCTTATCCTAACTGGATGCATTATTTGCCTTCTTAAATTGTGTTTCCAAGAGCCATGGAATCACTACAACAAAAAATACCTATGATAGCATTTAATTAAAAGCAATTAAATAGTTGTCATTAATTTGTATAAAATTGTATTATTTAATGGAAATTATATGATTGGCCACTATTTGTTTTCCCCAATAGCAATTATGACTAGTGGCCACTAAAAGTCATATAATTATTGAGTTACAAGGGATGAAGGTTTATTTAATTTTCCTTCTAATAAAAAATTAGTATATAAAAATAAAAAAGATAAGATAAAAATTTATTTTTTTAATATTTTTGTCACTTTCTCCATGTTAGTCTTGAGTTTCACGGGAACTATTGCACTTTAAAAAATAGAAGAATCCTACCGTACCTAAATATTTTTTAGGTTTTAAGATCGTGGCCCACATGGACCAATAATATTTGTTCCCATAGACAAGGTAGAATACATGTCATCAAAAGATATATTTATAAATTAAAATATTAGAGGGACTTAATTGCAAAATGACCATAATCATCCCTTTTGCGGCGCCCTAGCTTTCCATGCCTTCCTCTTCTAGCCAACAATCTCCATTGCCAACAGGTGTTCCCACTCAAGCAACGATGGCGGCTAGGACTCGCCCTTTTTCTTGTCTCGTAGTGTTTGTGAAAGTTATCCTCTTGAGAAAATTTTCCTATGAAGAATTTTGTGCTCTACATTTTTTTCTTTGAATCTCATGTTTATTAATGATGAGTGGCAGGGCTATCATCTCTGAGTTAATTTTGCTAACGCGCTTTTAGTAGTTAACTGATTTTCAGGATTTCAAGGACTGCTTCTATTTGAAGGATGATGACGTCAAGGTCTTTGCCTTTTCTTCTGGTAATTTCTGATCTAGTCTCTTAGCTCTCAATTCGTTTTCATGTTTCTTAATTCATGATATGCAGTATTTGTTGTTTGCATCACATATTCTTCCCTTTTAGAATCTAATGTCTACAATTGTGAATGCCAAAAATTTCTTTGTTTTGCTGGTTTATGCTCATTGCCAATGGTGTACACGCAAGTTCTAGCATATCTAGAAGCTTATGATTAGTATTGTTTTCAGCATAAAATGAAATGCAAATATTATCTAATACTGAAAAGAGGGCCTATTATGACAAGTACCTATTATGTTAGAGAGTGTATGTTTTAAGATATTCTGGACATGTTACAATGATGTATCCATATGAATCACACAAAACAATAATGAAGCTGATAGAAGTTGTTGAATGGTTAAAATGATATAGGATTGCAATTAACGATATTTTGTCAAAGCAAAGGGTAGTAGTTGGGTCGGGCTACTTTAATGTATTGGAAAGGGATTTTTATTCAGCCATAGATGTTGCATGCTACGGCCCTGACATTGACTCTATGGACCTCCTCCTTGACTACTTTGAAGCTAAGGAGAGGTCCATCCATGGAACTCTAGAAGTGCTGCATTTGGTTTCAGGACGTGATCTTTTTGGAATGGTATGTCTAACTGACAAGGTTCTTGAATTATCTCCTTCCCATAGTGAAAAGTTAACATCTTTTGCCTCTAGAAACTCTTTTATGTGCCCAAAGATGGAGAAATTGAGCATTAGAACCAACTCTAGCATGGCTGATACTGGAAATCAACAGAGGCAAGCAAAAAGCACTAATTACTATGAAACTGATAAATATAGAAGTCTGGAATTACATGTTTCAACAAAGGTGGTTGCTGTGGCAACCAGAATCCCACCTAGTAGTCATTATAATGGGAGAAAGGATGGTGATTCTCATGATCACATGTATGTATATCTTAGTTCACCTGAAGATCCAAGGTATATGGGTCAAGCATTTTGTGGAGACTCTTTCACTGGTGATGCTTTTGGGTCTTGGGCCCCTTGGCAACAATAAGAACTAGGTACTAGCCCTCCATAAGGATCTGGCTTTGTCTATGGTATAAATACCCATGTGATTTTGAAGCATTGGACACTCCTGGTATGTTAAGCTCTCTTCCAGTTTTTAAAATTATATTATTTTTTGTTTTTATCTTCTCATGGCCATTTATACTTGAGGGTTTTATCTTTGTTTTAGTGTTCTGATGTAAGGCATGCTTGTTTCTGGCCATTGCATCCATTTGAGTGGCTTTTGTAAATTTTCCTTGCTCTCATGAGTTTTGTTTTTTTCAGTGGATGTCTATGGCTGAAATAAATATTTTCTAGATGTTGTAGTCCTTACTGTTGCATAACATGATGTCAACATCATTTTGCCTGTAGTGGAAACGAAATATATTCGTTTTAAAAGCAATCTTTGGATAGTAAAGCTTTTCCTTCCACTAAAGAGAACTGCTTCTATTACGATATAAATAATAAACTATATTTGTCTCTATTTAATTCTATTTTTTCAAGAAAACATAATTCAGTGGTGTTAACTTTTGGTGTTGATTGTCTTGTCTTTCATTTAATTGATACAAATAATAATAATACTTACAAAAGAAAACTGGAGTTAATTAATAAAGAAAGCAAAACATTAAAACAAAAAACCTTGGAAAACATGAAAAACTACTTCGAAAAACTACTTGAAAAACCTAAAAATGTATGAAAACCACTTTAGAAGCCAAATTTTGGGAAAATTGCTGGGCTTAATAATATTAAGTTGATTGAGCTTTGTAAAGCTCTATGATAGCTTTGTTTTGGTATCTTACGGGCTTCTAATTTCAAGTAATTGAAAACTTATGCCTATTTAGGTAGCATCCAAAATATGATTACACATATGCCTTTCTAGATGTAGTAGACATTTTCTATGCCTTTTAATTCCACTATACATGTGAGGAGTGGTGTGATCTTATGATATAGCATCCAAAAGCTTCCCTACTGACTACAAGTCCATTTATGTTAAATTATCTGGTATTATGTTTGGTTTTATTGTTGATGCCATAACTAAATGAATTTGAATTGCTGAGTGGTAATCATGCCTTCTGGTTTTTAATGTTAATGTCTGATGCTGATGCGTATCAACAAGGTAAGAGTATATTTTAGGTACTTAATTTTGGAGCCAATGGTTGCTATCCACTTCTTTATTACTTTTAAGTGAAATTCATAAATGAGAAAGTCTCTCTTCAAATTATTTGCTTACTATTATCGTTCTAGCATCCCCGAAGCAAGTCACTGGTATAAAAAATGGTCCAGACTACAGATAACCCCATTTTATGACCAAAGCACATTTAATATCGGTAATGTTATTACTTATTGTATACAATTTAGTATGAACTCTTTTGTTTAAAAATTGAGGCAAAGAAGGAAATCAATTGGTTTTCTGAACCTCTTAGTGTGGTTAATGTCCTTTTCAGCATGAAACTAGTCGTGCAGCTTGTGAAGATGCTTAAAAGCAAATAAATGACATACAGAAGAAAATTGAAATCAAGATTGCAAGCATCACCAACACTCAGAGTGAACTAGAGAAAAACAAGATTGAGGCATTGGATTAAATAAATGATTTGAGCCATTGGAGGAGCAGTTAATTATATGGATTGCTATGATTTGTATTATTTAGTTTAATAAATGATTGTCTTGTGGTTCAAGTTATGCTGTAGTTGGAGGAAGACCTATAGCTATAGGTGTAGTAGAGCACGAATATGGTATTGGATTTAGCTGTTTATCTTTAACCCAATTTGCCAAAATGTTTGGAGCAACCATTCTTTATTGGAAATCTAGGAGTGTTGTTCGTGTCGTCAGTATTGAACCTCTTGAATCTCATATAGGAAAGACCAGTTTTCAGAAGCTTCTTGAACCAAGCCTGTCTCTATGGCCCAATATAGAACCCTACAGAATTGTCCTTGGGCATGTAAAAAACAAGGTATTCCTTTTCCAATTTGAGATGCAATAGTTCTTTTATTATGAAACTTATCAGCAAATATGTTATTGTGATACAAGTGATTGTTGTTTCAATTTTCTAATTTATGCTTGTAGCTTGAATTCTGTTATAGGTTCTAATATTTAGCTTCTATTTGGTTTTGTGGAGTATGTTAAGGAGGATATTTTTGTTTCAATTTTCTAACTTATACTTACAGCTTGAAGATTTTAACCTCTGTTCTAACTTCTAATACATAGCTTGTATTTGGATTTTTAAAGTATGTTAATATGGAGAATATTGCTTATGCAATCAGACTTTATGGCTGCCAAAATTATATTGTTATGTAGATGAAACATTGAAGTATCTATTATTCTGTAAGAGTTGTGGCATTAAAAAATTTGGCTAGCTATGATTCAATAGCATTGTATCAAAAGTAATAAAATATTATTGAAACTGCAAAATATAAATGTTTACATGCTTGTGGATTTTGAGTTACTTAAACAATTAGAGTAGGATGGTTAAAACAAGAAAAATCTGCAAAGATTTGTAAATTTACCTCTTTCGCAAATGGGTGATGTCATGGTTAACTGATAGTGAGAAGGGAGTTGAATACCTTCCTTTAAAGATAGCTTTAGCTAGATGGAACATTAAACAAGTCTTATTTCTCTATTTATTTTTCACAATAAATTGGGACAATTATTTTTCCTTAATTAATTTTTTTCCATCGAAGCAAGAAGTAAATGTGTGTGTGTGTGTGTGTGTGTGTGTGTTCAGATAGAAAAGAAAGTAATTTGTGTATTTTGTTTGTTTGAGTGTGTGTGTGTGTGATTATGTGCATGTAATTTGATTTAATTAATTTTCTTCTGTTAAAGCAAGAAGTAAATGTGTGTGTGTGTGTGTTCAAATAGAAAAAAAAAGGAAGTAATTAGGTGTATTGCGTTTCTATGAATTCAGCTTTCAAAAATACAGATTGAAAGGCATATTGTGTTATGTATTGCGGTTGGGGAAGCCATTAATTGTAGTGGTGATTGAGGATTTGATGGACAATCATCAAAGTGAGTTAGCAAAAACTAGCAGAAAGGAAGCATTTATTTTGTACCCGTCCTCAAACACTCTACAACACCATCAAGGATATGAGCTTGGAGATTCACATCTTCTTGCAAATTAATATTTTGTAAACTGCACGTACAACAAGGTATTGACTAAATGGAACTTCTTTACTTTTAGCGATAGGGATTTAAATTCTGTATTTTTGTATTTATATTTTGAAATAATTTCTTCAATTCTTCATGTATTTGTTTCTAGTTATGACAAATTAAGTTTGTAAATTTAATTGGTAGTTTTGTAATATTTCTTCTGGATATGATATATTCTGACATTTCCTTCTATATCTTTATTTTTAATTGATCAATACTTTTTAATATTTTTTAGTATTTTTTATGTATTTTTGTAATGATTACCATATTGTTGGGTAAGGAACTATTGGTGGAAATAACTATTGTTGTTATAAAGAAAAATTTGCAGTAATAATAACAATTGTTGTTATAAATTAGAACTTGTAATAGTAATAACAATTGTCGATATATAATTGTTATTATAAATTCGGGTTTTTAGCAGCAATAGTAGTTGTTATTATAAATTAAATTTATAGTAGTATATAATATTATTAGTATAATTGTTGCTATAAATTAAAGTTTTTAGTGATAATAAATAAGGTTTTTGTCAACAAAAGTATAATTACTATTATAACCTTTTAACAATACTGGATACAAGGGCAATAAATCAATTGCTGGTAAAGTCTTTACCAACAATAAGAATTGTTACTAATATGCATTATAATTGCCACTAAAATGTTTTTTGTTGTACTGAATCCAAATAGACTTTTAGCATCCAAAATCCAAGATAGATAATTCTTGCATGTTATATTTAAAGGTGTAAATTTGAGATTGGCAAGATTTGACATGATTTAAACTAATATAAAATCATAATTAGAATAAATTATGGGTGGAAAATGATATATAAATGACAATAAAATATACAAATCCATATAGTAGTAATAAAAAAGACAATATTTTTAAATATACCTTGTCTTTCATGGTTTCAAACTCAACAATATGGATCGTGCTGATAATGTCTTATAAAATTCAAAACAAATATAAGAGAAGTGGAGCAAAGTATAAAAAGAGTAACAATATCTTTCTTTTTCTTTTCCTTTGTTCTATTGGTTATTCTTCCTATTTATAAGAATACACTACTAGAAAAACAAGAATTTCTAACACAAATTTAGCAATGCAATGTTTTGTGTTAGTTTACCGATGCAATTTTTAACAATATTTGTCAAAATTTGTAGAACACCAAATTATGCAAAAAAGTGCGCAAGCGTGGGGATTCTGTTGAAATTATTGACGCATTTTGTTGTCAATAACCTTTACCAACGAAAAAAATTACATCGATAACTAACTGCATAAGTGCAAAAAGTATTACTAATGCAAACTTGCATCAGTAATTTTCTTAAAACAATTTTATTTTTTAATTTGGAAATTATCGATGCAACTTTTGCATCGGTAATTTTTTAAAAAAGTAAATTTTTTAATATTGAAAATTACTGACACAAATACTACATCGGTAAGTTTTTAAAAAATGAAATTATTAATTTGGAGATTACCAACAAGCAAATTTTGTCGGTAATTTTTAAATGAAACTTTGTCAATTTTGGAAATATTGGAATTTTTGACACAAGATTGATGATGCAAGTCTTTGATGGTATACTAATGCACTTTCTAACAAAAACCTGCAAGAAATTTATAAAATATTCAATAAAATGCAGACTCATTTAGCAATGCAAATTTGTGTCAAAAAAAATTATCAATGCAAAATTGCATCGGTAATTTACATAAAAAAACAAATTTTGAATTTACAGTTAATGGCACATAGTTTGCATTGGTAAATTTTCCAAAAAATGAAATTTTAAAATATAAAATCACCGACTTAATAGTTGTGCCAACATTTTTTTAAAAATAAAAATTTTTAAAAGTAAAATTACCAACGCTCTTTAGGCATTGGTAATTTTTTTTCATAAAAGTTTATTTATGAAATTATTTTCTAATATTAACCAAATAAAAAGAATAAGAAATTGTTTTAAAATTAAAATTGAAACAAAATTAACATTAAAACAAGATTAACAACATTTAAAATTTTTCAATTAAGTTCAAATTTCATATCTTTAATTAAATCCATTGACTTATGGTAATAACTTTTAATTTCTTTAATTAAGTCCCTAGTCTCCCAGAACTTTTAATTTGTGCAATTAAGCCCAAATTTCATATCTTTAATTAAGCCCATTGATTGAAGGTAATAATATTAAATTTCTTCAATTAAGGTTCTAGATTTCCATAACTTTGATTTTCTTCGATTAAATCCAAATTTCATATTTTTAACTAAGCTCATTGATTTATAATAATAACTTTAAATTTCTTCAATTAAGCACCTAACCTCCAGAACTTTCAATTCCTTCGAATTAATTAAAATTTCATATTTTCCATTCAGCCCATTTGACTCAAGATAACAACTTTAAATTAGTTCAAGTAAATCCCTGAACTTCAAGAACTTTCAATTTTTTCAATTAAGTCTAAATTTCTTCAATTAGATACATGCACACATACATACATATAGATAGCTATATATGTAATCATTTATGTGTACATGTACACACGCATACATGGTTTTGTATATACATTTGTATACAAAGTTACTTATACATATGTAAATACCTTATATGTATGTAAATGCATGTACACGTGCATATATAATATATATATACATATATACATGTACCTATATGTATATGTATACATATATATATATATATGCATGCATATATATGTATGTGTATGTATATGTACATGCATACCTGCATATGTATATATATTTGCATTTACATGCATTTTATACATATATGTATGTATATATTTGAGTGTGTGTGTGTGTGTATACAAATAAGTGTATATTACTTATAGATTTATGTATAAATATAAATATTTATATACGTACACATGTATGTATGTAAGTATGCCTATATCTATGAGTGTGTATATATATATATATGTAGATTATATTATTTATAGATTTATATATATGAATAAGTATATAAATATATTATATATATGTATAATATATATAAATATTAAATATATAGGTATATATATATATATGAGTAGACACATATATTTATTTATATTTTGCATTTAAATATTTTTGTGTAAATAAATAAATAAAAAGAAAGTATTATATATATATATATATAAACAAACTAATAAACTATATATAATATATAGTTTTCCAAACACTAATAAATATGTAATAAAAAAATGTTAGAAAATGGTAATAGAAACTATTACTGACTCATTATGCGTCGATAAGAAATAGGCGGGAAAGCAAGTGCCCATTGAAAAAAATCAAAGAAATTAAAAAATGTTACCTCTACAAACGTGCTCGCTAACAGATAGGTGGGACAGCTAGCTCACGTTGAAGTTATTTGGAGAGTTAAAAAAATGTTACAGATGCAACTTTGTATTGATAACATTACATCGCACTAAAAACTATAACGGCAGTTGAGACATGAAAATCCATACAACACTTCCGACGCAATTGCATTGGTAATGTTGTCCTATATACATGTCCAAATCTTCCGTTGCCTCCTTCCCTTTCATTTCTCTCACGCTGCGCACTGTCCTTTTCCATCGACTCTTGGTCACCATCTGCTCTCGGGAGTAATTATTGCTCGTCGCTTGTCTCCACGCCACGGCCCACTGTCTCCATGCCACCACTCTACCTTTCTTCCTCTATTATTTTCTCTGTTCTTGGAACAATCCTAAGCTAATGTTTAATTTCTTTTTCTGTCTATTAATGTATTAGGTTTTGAAAATGAAATTTTATTTTGAATTGTGTGATTTTGATGGTAAAACAAGCCATTTTCTTAGATTCCCATAGATCCTCAACCCTCAAAAATTATTAGCACCTAAATGAAGGGGTTTTCAATTGATTGGAGTTTTCTGAATTTCTAATTTTTTTTGGAAGAAATCATTTAGGTAAATTCTATGTTTGATTTATTTATTTACTTATTTATTTATTTGAAAAAGCTAACTTTTTAGTTATAAGCAAACATCACTCAAGTGTAAGGAGACTAGTCTCAAAATCTTATGAATGAGAAGAGTTTGGATTAGTTTAGCAAAATGAAAAATCAACTTAAATAATATTATTTAACAAATTATCCATGGCTTTAAGATATTAGTTAATAAATAGTATCCACTTAGACTAGATCTACACGATAAACGTGCGTGCATATATCAGTTCAATCTTCCATTATATTTGTATATTTTCCTGAATATCTAGTTTGAAATCAGTTTTTTATTTTAAAATATTATTTTTTAATCAAAAATTTTAATTTTTAAAAATTAGGATTTGCACATACCCACTTAAAATATAGATTTTGATGCAAGATGCATTTGGAAAATTTTAAAATATTTACAAAACAAAAAGACTAAATTTATGACTTTTTTCTTGGGAAGAAAAAATTTCATAATTAAATATGGAAATCTAGATTTTGAAATTTTAAAGAGAATTTGATTTAAAAATTTTAAATTTCATAATTTATGAGTGCTCAAAAATATCAACTATTTTTAGAAATATTTAGAAGTATGAAAATATCAAAATTTTTCTAAAAATCTTGGCATTTTAAGCTAAAAAATTCTTATAGTGGACTCACGGGTATTCTATTTATTCTATTCTATTCTTCATCTCTCCCTATCACTTAGTTCATTATTTGCATGCTAAACTCTAATCAAGTCCCCACCAAACATATTCATGTTCCTTGCTTAATAATTCAATGCTAGCAAATGAGTACCAATTGTTGGGAAGTTAGGTGATTAGGTCCATTGGCAACATGGGTAAGTATTAAATATTAATAGTTCAAGAATTTTGTTAATTATTTTGTAACTTTTAAATCATTTAGTATTGATTTTTTTTTTCTTTACAGATTTTATCCTTCGATGGTTGCTGCTTATGCTATCACAATAGTTATTTGGTCAATGTTTACATTATGTTATGCTACATGGAGGATAGTTCCTACAATTTATGATTTGATGAGTTTTGGGTTTGTATTTCAATGTTATTATATTTAAATATTTTTATTTTTTTTGATAATATTTATTTTTCATTAATTGCTTATTTTTGTCTTTATGTAAAACTATTGTACATGGGATTCATAAGACAAACAAGTCATTAGAAGGATATTCAATTCTTGTGAATCTCATAATCTTTTTGATATGGTTTGGGATGCTCGAATTAGAGGCAGAATGGATTGGATCACACCTTCTAAGTGGGATGAGCTTCAAATTTATTGGAAGGGAGATAGATTTAATAAGATAAGTACTTAGAATAAAGGAAAACGTCATTTAGAAAAAGGCGATTCCCTCCACATAGGGATCTATTCCTCCACACTAGCATGCTAAGAGGATTGTAAGTTTTATTTTTTAAAAAAACTTATTATTATTTTATAGTTATAAATAAATAAATAAATTTTTGTTGTGCATTGCAGGAAAAGAGACCAGTCGAACTTTCCTTTTTTTTTTTTTTTTTGAGGTTTTTCAAGCATACTCATGTCAAGAGGAATGATGGTGAGGAGGTGTGAGTGGACCAGTGACGGGAAAAAACTTTTGTAAGTTATTTTTATTTATTTTAATAAATATTTATATTGTTATGAACTTATTTTAATTAATATTTTTATTTATTTAACTTCTTTTAAGATTTTTTTGTATATAGCAGACTGACTTTTGATTGCCCGATCCTCTCAGTCCACAGTTGAGGAGACCTCTACTCTAGAGTCTCTGCGGATGGCAGAAACAAATCTCTGGGAGAGGTGTGCTAAAGGGAGAGCCTTTGGCTGTATATAGTATCTTGGAAGGCAAAGTTCTTCATAGTTGGTCCACTATCCTCCACTTGATATCGCTGATGCCTTTTCTATGATGTTAAAGGTATAGAATCTTTGTGAAAAAAAATAAGAGTTTCAAGAAAAATAGGAAGCATGGAGGTTGTCCTTCAGAATTATATAAGATGATTGAAGGGATGAAGGGCAAACCATCCGGTGAGTCAAGCCCTCTTGCTCCTATACACAATTATGATTTGTCATCTCAGTCCGATGACGGTGACTGTTAAAAGTGATTTTTTTTTTTCTAGTGACATTGTTTTGTATTTTTAGTAGGATATTTGAATATTATTTTTATAAAATTTTTATATGTTATTTTTAATTTTATATTTGTGCATATGTTAAACAAATTAAAATAAAATATAAATTAAAAATATATAAATTGGCTACAAAATTAAATTTGAATTAATCGAATAACTAATAATTAATAACAATAAATAATTACTAATTAATTAATAATAATAAATAAATAATCATTAAAACAAAAAATTAATTAATAATTTCAAACGTAAAAACGTGTCAAAAATTGCATCTCTAAAAATTATTATTAAAAAAGTTACATATTTTACATATAAATAATAATACCGAAAATAGTTGGTTGCTATTTAAAAAAATTATTAAATATTTAATTATTGAATTAATTAAACATTTAATTATTAAATTAAATGAATTAATTTCTTATACAATTTTGCATTGAAAACTAAGCATGACGGTTTTTCCGAAGTGAGGTGTGTAAGAAATATCACCTTGTAATACAAACTAAAAAAAAATTATTTAATATATGAAATTACTGACGCTTATTGTGTTTGTAATGACAACTTTTTGTGTTGGAAAAAATGTGGGTTTTTGCGTCAGAAGATTTACATTTTGTGTCAGAAATTAGTCAAAAATTCCTATACATACATCGTCGACAATTTTATTTTTTCAAAGCATATTCGTTAGAATGACACAATGATTTTTGCATCAGTGATTCTTTTTTGACGGCCATTTTTTAGATGCATTATTTTGCGTCAATTCGTGCATCGGTATCCCAATTTCCGATGCCATATTTGTGTTTACTGACGCTTTTGTTGCATCAGTAATAGGCCTTTTTCTTGTAGTGGTAAATATGAAGCTTAAGTTACATGACATAAATGGGGGAAGATGTATCAATACATATATTTATGGAAAGAAGATATATGTACCTACATATACATAAATCAAAGGAGGATTATCAACCTTATACATGAATAAATAAATATGGTTTATAAATTTATAGATGAATGTGAACATCTACTAAATGTTTCAATATTTATAACACTTTGCAACTAATTAGCAGAATCTCCATAATTAAATTGTGTTAATTTAATAAAGAAATTGAAAAGGAAAAAAAATCCTAATTAATTAGGAAAATTACCTTTTTAATTATTTACTAATACATGGAAAAGCATTGAAGAAATTTTTCTAATTAATTGGGAGGGTTCCTGATTGAATAATAATTAAATTAATTAAATACTAAAAGAAAAGCACTCTTAGATTTGTCATTGCAATTTCAAGCTTTCCTTAGTCAAGTCAATTCTTTTTCAAGGTGTGATACACAAACACAAAAGACCAAAATATTGTGCAATTGTCATTAGTGTCATCTTTCCCCTTTTTCAATCATTCCTTCTTTGGCTGCCTCTCACCTGTAAAACCCCAAATTTTTGGGATTAATTAAGAAATTTAAAAAGTCCAAGGATCAAATTAAAAGAAACATCTAGTTGGAAATTGGATGGCTCAATTGAATAAATTTAAAACTTCTGGTGCCAAACAGAAATAGTGTGAGTTGTCAAGGACCAGATCACATTTAACTAAGAAATTTGGAGACCAAATTGAAATAATTAGAAAATTCAGATTTTGGGTTATCTTTAAACTTCTGGATTTCTACAACTTGGATTATCAAATTCGATCAAATCAAAAGCTATCATCATAGAATTTTTGCTATATAAGGTGCGATTGGGAGTGTAGACCAAAAGCTCTCAAACAATTTCTGAAAATTCACCCTCTGACCTAGTCAATTTCACATTTTTTGCTACACCTTTCATTTGCTATTGCCGACTAAGCTTTGGCCAAAAATTTAGGCGATTGAGATTGTTTCCAGCCAATCAACCACTACACTACTGTTACATGTCCATTCCAAGCTTGGTGTACAAGAAGAAATTCCAAGTAAATCACTTCAATTTTCAATTAGAACATATTAGGATTAGGTTGCAGAAATCGGGTTTGGAAGATAGACCTGATTGGTATTCAAATCTATTGTGCCCTGATTTCCTTGGACTGGGTTTTGGTTTTTAGGTTTGGGCCACGCCCTTACTTGGTTTGGGCCAAATGGTTGGGCTTGGACTGGGTTAGTTATTTGGGTTGGGTTTTAGAACCAAATCTTGATCCTAGATATGGATCACAAAATAAATAAATAAATAGATAAATAAATAAGAAAATTAGAAAAACAGCCGGTTTAAGGGGTTTATCACCAGTTCACTTCTGGTCCTAGGCATAATAGGTTAGTTTAACACTTTAACCAACTGGTTTAATGTTGTTAGGGTTAATACATCTGGTTTAAGCCTTAAACCAATGAATTAGGGTTTTAAATCAATGAAATAATAGATTGGTTCAATGCATTAAATGCTGATTTTGAGTGTTTTATGGTCGATTCAATAGATTTTAGACTATTTGTACACAAATAACGCAAGTTCAGTGTATAAACAGTCAGTTCAATGAGTTAAAAGGTTGGTTCAGTGCATAACAGGTCGGTTTCAGGGCTGGTTCAGCCTTCTAGTGACTGGCTCATGACCGGTTCAACACTTTAATTTGTAGTTTTGAAGTTCAGCAAACTAGTTTAATATTTATGAGATTGATTCAAGACTTTGGTACTTGGTTCATAACTTATTTAACGGATTTGAGACTCTAGCAGCCTAAATGTGGGTGTGGGCATGGAAATCTAGAATGTTACCTAGGTTTTTAATTAGAGGATTATAATTATTTGATTCTTAGCTGTATTAGAAACCTAAAATAAGACATTTTATTATTTTTTATGATTTTAGATTCTTTGTATGGTTCTCGCAGTGCCTGTATCACCGAAGATCAAATTTTTTAATTTTCATTAGTTTTGTGTGTAATAATGTGCATTTATGAGTATTTACTATTTTCCATATCTACTATAAATTTTGATTTTATATGATAAATTTGATTTTTGAAAATTTGAATTAAATTTGTTATAAATGCTTAATAAGGAACATGTATGTAAATTTTAAAATTATTTTGGAAATATTATCCGTTATATGTTTGATTCTGTTTATATTTGTAAATAAATTCTTTTAAGTTGTTTTTGTTTATTTCTGAAAAACTATTTTAGGGAGTTTCAGACTTTTGAAAACACTTTAACTAAAGGAAGTAGGCATTAAATTGAGTGACTCTAGCCTGTATTCCTAACTAGCAAGGATGGTACTAGACTCTCATGTCAGGCCGACATGGGAGACCTGTATATCCAATTACCAACAAACTAAGATGTCGCCATCCTGATATATGGAAAACTAAGTGTTGCCATCCTAATTCTAATTTCTATTAAGTTATAAATTTCGAACTCCCTAAATTTGAATAATTTGTAAAATTTATTTTCTGTAAAATATTTGTTATATTTGTTATACTTGTCCCTTATTCTTATAAATGTTTTCACTGGATCTATTGACTCACCCCTTATTATTTTTGTTGATTCAAAGCTTGATATTTAGTCATATCTTGCCATACGAGAGGAGTCCACTAATCTTTCTATCTTTCTTTCTCGATTATAGAAGTTAGTCATCTAATTTTCAGTTTTCTATTTCTTTGTATTCCTGGGTTTTCTTTAGTTGGCTCCATTTGAGTACAAACAAGATTTCTACTAATATATAAATTGTTTAATGATATTGGAATTTAAATTTTATTTCTAATTCTATTTAAGATTTTGGTTTGGTTAATTCTAAGTTATTTGTTAGGCTTGCGGGGTTGAAATTTATTTTAACCCTAGCACTAGTCATGAATATAAATTTCCTGCGTTGTGACAAAATTGATATTAGAGCTCTAAGTTATCTGTGGTCAATAGAGCAACCATTCATCTGTAGGGTCATGATTTTGATTATGAGCCTGTCATTTTAATAATCGAGATGTTATGAGAGAGTGGTTAGGAGTCTTTCCAATTTCGACTGTTAATTTAATCTTGCATTCATTCTTAGTCTTCTCATTTCATATTTTGTTTCAAATCCC